>CAUYLG010019357.1:0-165409 GCA_963573385.1 Cacajao melanocephalus | reverse complement strand
CACAATCACCACCACCACCACCACAATCACCACCACCACCATCGCCACCACCACCACCACCACTACCACCATCACCACCACCACCATCACCACCACCATCACCATCACCAACACCACCATCACCACCACCAACACAGCCACTACCACCACCACCATCACCAACAGCACCACCTCCACCCTCACGACCAGCAGCGCCACCACCACCGCCACCATCACCGCCACCACCATCACCACCTCCATCACCATCACCAACACCACCATCACCACCACCATCACCAACACAACCATCACAACCACCACCACCACCACAATCACCACCACCACCATCGCCACCACCACCATCGCCACCACCACCACCACCACCATCACTACCACTATCACCACCACCACCATCACCACCTCCATCACCATCACCACCACCACCATCACCACCACCAACACTGCCACTACCACCACCACCATCACCATCATCACCACCACCACCATCAGCACCACCACCATCACCACCACCATCACCACCCCTACCACCTCCACCATCACTACCACCTACACCACCACCTACACCACCACCATCACCACCACCACCACCACCATCACCACCACCACCACCATCACCACCATCTCCACCACCATCTCCACCACCTACACCACCACCATCACCACCACTACCACCACCACCATCACCACCACCACCCTCACCACCACCATCACCACCACCATCTCCACCACCTCCACCATCACCATCACCACCATCACCACCACCACCAACACCACCAACACCAACACCACCACTACCAACACCCCTACAACCTCCACCATCACTACCATTTCCACCACCTACACTACCACCTACACCACCACCATCACCACCACCACCACCACCACCACCACCATCTTCACCACCATCTCCACCACCTACACCACCACCATCACCACCACTACCACCACCACCATCACCACCACCACCATCACCACCACCTACACCACCACCATCACCACCACCACCCTCACCACCATCACCACCACCACCACGGCCATCACCACTTCCACCATTACCACCTCCACCACCACACCCACCACCATTACCATCGCCACTGCTTCCACCAACATTACAACCATTTCCACTCTCAGCACCTCCACCACCACATCACAACCACCTCCTTCTCCACCACTTCCTTCACCATCATTTCACCACCACCTCCTCCTCCACCTTCACCATCACCTCTACCACCACCACTACTACCAGCATTACCACAACAATCACCATGAACACATCTTCCACCACTACCATCGACACCACCATCACTATCACAACCACCATATCCACCTCCACCTCTACCATCACAATCACCACCACCTCCATCATCACCTCCACCATCAACACCTCCACAACCACCACCATTACCATCTCCACCTCCCCTACCACCATCTCCCTCACCTTCGTCATCATTCCCTCCACCTCTGTCACAACCACCACGATCAGCACTCTGTTGAATTAGACGTTTTAGTGATGACAATAAGGCACATAAAAAATTAATGAAGTGAAGAGCATAGAAAGGAAGTGATAAAACTTCCTTTCTATCGATGCTTCCATCATCTACCTAGAGATAATTCTTGAATGAGCACTGGACAGTCAGGTGACCTGGACTGGAGACTGGCCTTGGCCATGACCTTTCTGGGCAACTTGAGTCTCAGTTTCCCATCCATAGCTTGAGTGGTGGGACTAGACCAACATTTGTAAACTATGCTTCACTGAGCCTGAGGCCCCTATGGGGGCAAAGGGAGGTGAGCTTTGAAAGGGTATCCCATCCCTTTCAAGGGTTTAGCTTTACTTTCATTTGATTTAAATGTTAGGATTCCTTTATTTGAACAAAGGGTTCTGTGCCTCAAAAAAGTTGAAAATCACTGGATACACAACCAATGTAAGTACAGACTACAGATAGAAACAGGTAATTCATTGGAGAGAAGCCAGAGCTCCATAAAAGAAAAGCCTCTGACTGGGTGCGGTTGGCTCATCCCTTTAATCCCAGCACTTTGGGAGGCCAAGGCAGGAGGATCTCTTGAGCTCAGGAGTTTGAGACCAGCCTGAGTAACACAGCAAGACCCCGTCTCCACTAAAAAGAAAAAAAATATTAGCCAAGCGTGATGGCATGCATCTGTGATCCCAGCTACTCCAAGGGAGGCCGAGATGAGAGGATCATTTGGGCCTGGGAGATCAAGGCTGCAGTGAGCTATGATCGCACCACTGCACTCCAACCTGAGGTGACAGAGCAAGACCCTATCTCAAACAAACAAACAAACAAAAAGAGTCAAAGCCCTGAGCCTCTCACTGGACGAGATCACCGTTTCTTCAACCCCCCTACACTGATGGGCACATGTGTGGTTTCCTTTTTTTTCACTTATGTTTTTTAAGATGGAGTCTCACTCTATTGCCCAGGCTGCAGTGCAGTGGCATGATCTCAGTTCACTGCAGCCTCCACCTCGCAGTTTCAAGAGCTTCTCCTCCCTCAGCCTCCCAAGTAGCTGGGATTATAGGGTCCAGCCACCACGCCTGGCTAATTCTTGTATTTTTAGTAGAAACAGGGTTTCACCATGTTGGCCAGGCTGGTCTGGAATTCCTGATCTCAAGTGATCCTCTCACCTTGATCTCCCAGAGTGCTGGGATAACAGGAGAGAGCCACTGCACCCAGCCCAGCCCTTTCTTTTCACTTATTCTAAACAACACTGGCATGAACATCCATGCGTACCCATCTTAGCATCCAAACACAAGTATTTCTGCAGGCAAGTTCCAGAAAAGAATTTCTGGGTCAAAGGGCAAGCACATTTACAACACTAGGTAGGTGCAGTCATGTGACTCTCCAAGAAAGACATTTATCTCCATCCCAGTCTGCTCCAAACCAGACAGCACAAAGAAGCAGATCTGGACAAACACAAGATGTTCTTATCTTATGAAAGGTCATGGGAAGAATTCAAGAGTGTTACTAACTGGCTCCTCAATAGCTGGCCTACCAGCCCCTCAATAGCTGGCTCCACCCAGAGCTCTAATGCAGGCCAGAATGTGGGGAAACCGGCCTTTGACCCACCCTGCTTGACTTAGGTTATATAGCAGAAAAGATTTCCAGAGAGTGAGGAGTTGTTAGATCACCGAGAAAAGACCAAAGGAGCTACGTTTCTCCCAGGAGTCTCTTAAAATAGAGGGTAGGCAGAGGAGTTGATCTCTCTAGGATGGATTAAAGTGGGGAAAGAGGCTAGTTTCTCCCAAGAACTCGTGCAGGAATTGAGTGATTTTTTTTTTTTTGAGGTAGGGCCCACTCTGTCATTCAGGCTGGAGTGCAGTGGCACGATCACGGCTCACTACTGCTCAACTTCCCAGTCTCAATCAAGTGATTCTCCCTCCTCAGCCTCCTGAGTAGCTGGGACTCCAGGTATGCGCTACCATGCCTGGTTAATTTTTGTACTTTTTGTAGAGACGGAGTCTTGCCATGTTGTCCAGGCTGGGCTCGAACTCCTGGGTTCAAGTGATATGCCTGCCTCAGCTTCTCAAAGTGCTGAGATTACAGGCATGAGTCACCATGCCTGACCCAAGTCTTTTTATTTAGGGGAAAACGCTATCCTGTATCTTCTTTTCCTTTGGCGCTAACCACAATGCTGCACTGGAACACGGGGTTTGGGACCCACCAGCTCCCCGAAATTCAGCAAAAGCCTCTTTCTTCCCTTCCTCTGCCTAGCTGTGGTCCAGAAAGGGCAGGCAACTTGCCCCAGGTGGCACAGCCAGGGAGGGGGCAGGGCAGGACCTCCATCCTGGGGCTCCCAACCGAGGGCCAGGACCTTCCCAGGGACCCCCACCCCTCCCCGCCACCTCCACGTCGGATTCTGGAGAGCCCCAGGGCTGCGGGCCTGGACTCCAGACTCCGTGGACACTCAGCACCTCCCGCACGCAGCGCCTGGAGCAGAAGCAAGAGTGTGTGAGTCTAGCGGGCCTGGCGTGGTCGCACCCGCCACGAGCCAGGGGTCAGGCCACTTCAGCCGCGGTGGGCTTCCCGCGCAGTAAGATGGGGATAAACAGCAGCCCGTTGGGTTATCCTTCTCAGGGCTAGGAGGTTACACGCCCACCAGCTTGGGTGCCCCTCCCGGGCTCGGTGTGCGCATGCGCAGTTTGTAAAACGCCAGGAAGTGCTCAGCCCAGCGGAGGCGTTTGTGGTCAAAGCCTCCAGGCCGACCACGAGGACGCAGCACCCGGCGGCTGTGAAGATATTCGCTGCTGCAGACTGAGCTGTGGGGTCACGCAGACGTTGGACACATTGGCCTTGGGCCCCATCCTCCATTCATTCATTCATTCATGCATGCATACATCCATTCATTCATGGGATTGCAGCCACGGTGAAGGAGTGGTTAGTGCTACAGGGTCCAACAGCCCCAAAAGGTTCAAAGCTGGGCGCAGGCACTTTCTGGCTGCATGACCTTGGGCAATCATTTCATCTCTAAGGGCTTCTGCACCTTCCTCTGTAGAAAGCGGATAACAGCAGTGCTTCCCACAGCTTTGTGAGGACTCGAAGTATAGAAAGTGCTTAGCGCCATGCCTGGTACACAGTCGTGCTCAAGAAGTGATGGAAATCCTAACGGTGAGATTTAAACACTGAGGAAGGACAGAGGTGGGAGGTATGGGGGTCGAGGGGGGTTTCCCTGAGCCCCTCATATCACAGCATCCCCCTCACCACCCAAGGCAGGAGCAGAGGAGATATCCAATTCCTCTGATGCCATGCATCCCCTCTGCTCCTCATTCAAGGGCCCAGCCTTGAAGAGGGCATAGCACTCCCTTCTCAACATTTATTGAGCACCTACTGAGTACCTAGCTCCACACTGGACTCTAAGCATCAGGGCTCAGAGGAGGAGCCACCAAATCTCACAAATCAGAACTGCCCCAGGCAGCATGCTCTTTAGAACTTTCTGACAGCAGGAGCAGCAGCATCCTCGGAGGAGCCCTTATTCCATCCTGGGCCCTGGGCCATGCACCCTGCCAGCATTTTCTCCTCTGGGCCCCCAATAGGGCAGGACCTGTGAAGCCCTGAGGCTCCAAGAGGAGTCCGAAGCTGCTCCACATCACAGCCTGGACGTGGAATTTGAAGGCTGGGATTTGAAATCAAGTCTCCTGGGAGATGAGTCGGACATCTCGAGTTCTTCCCCGACTGTGCCTGGAGGACATTGCTACCCAGGCTTCATACTGAAAAGTTCATATAGATGGGGACACAGCAAAGAGCAGGGGAAGATCCACGTCACTCAGCGGGGTAATTGGCCCAGCTGGGTCCCCCTTCTCCTTCCACCTAGAAACAGCCCTGGCGCCTGCCCCAGACCAGCCCTAGCCTCTGGGCTCCCACACACATGTCACCAGCTACATGTCCAGCCACACTGGCCCAGACGACATGTAAGCCTTGGTTGTGGTCGCCCCACCTCAGAGGAATATGGGGAACAGCTGAGGCATGACCCCTCATCCCACTGGGTGCACAGCCTCCGCAGAGGCATGCACGGATTGGAGGCCTTTTTCCCACCCAGAGGGTGGTGGGACTGTCTCTTCTCCTGCCACATCCTTTGCCCCTCCCTGGGGTTTGCAGGTCTTACTGGGCTCCTGGTCCTGCTTTGGCCTCTCCAGCACTTCCAGGCCCCTCTGTCCTGTCCCCCAATGAAAAGATATTAAGACTGTAAAGTTCCAAGCATCTGAGAATCACTGATCTTATGATTCTGAAGCTTCTAAACTAGACCTGGAAAGAAAAGGTGACTCTAGAGCAGCCGGATGTTTAGAGAT
Source organism: Cacajao melanocephalus (assembly GCA_963573385.1). Taxonomy (NCBI): domain Eukaryota; kingdom Metazoa; phylum Chordata; class Mammalia; order Primates; family Pitheciidae; genus Cacajao; species Cacajao melanocephalus. The sequence goes on along the minus strand of CAUYLG010019357.1, from coordinate 159,609 downwards.
AGAAGTTTCCCCCTTTCCCCTTCTACAGGTGCTGCACTACACAGTTCACAGCTAACCACAGCTTACATTCCCACGGGGAGCCCATTCCAAGCACTTTTAAATGAACTCAACTCTCACCCACACTCCAAGGGAGGTAGCACCATTATTGCCATTTCACAGATCAGGAAACTCAGGCTCATAGGGGTTAAGTGACTTATCCAAGGTCACACAGCCAGGAGATGGTAGAACTACGATTCCAGCCCAGGTCATCTGAAACCTGCACCCCTAACCACCACACACACTTCTTGGAACATTTGTAAAGTGCATTCATATTTCTTAGCCTCATTGTATTCTAAGGGGAGAGGAGAGGCAGGACAGGGGCTGTGGCCCCAGTGCCCTTCTACCTCCCTCTGTCCTTTGCTGCCTGTAATCTTTGACCCCATCAGCCCTGGAGGGGGAAGAAGAGGATGCAATCCCCATCCCTCCTCTTTCCCCTCCAGCCCTGCCAATTGAGCCTGACTCCCTAGACTCTAAGGGAGAGACTGCAGGTGGTTACCCTAGGCCTGGACTCTCCAGCCTCCCAGGGCCCCCCAGGTGTCACTACAGGGCCCCAGTGGGTGGTAGACATCACAGGGTCCTCTGTCATCAGTGTCCCTGGCCAGAGTGGATTTACGAGCAGGGCTGTTTTTTGCTTTGCAGCTGCCGCCATAAACCCTGGACACCCCTGGGGAGAGGGAGCAGCTGCCGGGAAACCTTCCAGGCCCTGGAGCCATCACCAAATCCCTGCTGCTATTTCTGAGCAGCCAAAGGAATCCTGAAATTAAAACCTCCTGAAAAATGGCAATTCCCCATCCCATCCCAGACAGATGAAGATCCTTCTCCCAAAATAGATGAAGAACCAAGGAGGAAGCAGAGCCGAGCTGGACACAGCTCAAGACTGCCCACAGGAGACTCGATTCCTGCCCAGCTCTGTCCCATCCCAGCCCCCGTATGGTCCCCACATGCCCAACTATAAAATAAAGGGCTGGGATCCTCAACTTTAGTACATCAGAATCACCTGCAGAGCTAAAACAGCACTCAGGGGTCCCAGGTGATGCTGATGCCCTCTGAACCTTAGAAGCTTCCCTCAAGTCACTTTCAGCTCACACATCCCCACTCTTTAAGGTTCAACACTCCAACTACTGGCTGTGTGATACTGGATGAATCACTTGACCTCTCTGGGTCTCCATTCTTCTCATCTGTATAATGGAGAGAAAGAATGATCACCTCATCTTGAAGGCTGTGAGGACAAAATCAAATAACATTAGTAGTTCATAGCAACTTTCTTTGTAATATCCAAAAACTGGAAGCCATCCAAGTGTCCATTAGCAGGTGAATGGATAAAGAAAGTGTGGTGCATTCAAACAACAGAATGCTACTCAGCAGCGAAAAGGAATGAGATACTGATACACACAAAAACATGGATACTTCGAAGCCAGGCAAAAAAGACAGTACACATTGTATGTTTCCATTTATATGAAATCCAGAAAAATTAAAACAATTCATAGTGACAGAAAGCAAATCAATAGTTGCCTGGTCATTAGGGGAGGGAGGAAGGATGAGAAGGAGGAGTAAGGATGGATTAGGAGGGGTACCAAGGAACTTCGGGAGGTGATGGGATGTTCATTATTTTGATTGTGGTGACAGTTCTGGTGTAAACACGTGTCAAAATTGTACACTCTTCTTTTTGGATTTTTTTTTTTTGAGACAGAGTCTCGCTGCCACTCATGCTGGAGAGCAGTGGCACAGTCACAGCTCACTGCAGCCTCAACCTCCTGGACTCAAGTGATCCTCTCATCTCAGCCTCCCAAGTAGCTGGGACCACACGTGCACCACCATGCCAGCTAATTTTTGTATTTTTTGTAGAGACAGGGTTTCACCATGTTTCCCAGGCTGGTCTCAAACCCCAGGGCTCAAGGGATCCTCCCACCTCAGCCTCCCAAAGCACTGAGATGACAGGCGTGAGCCATCAGTATCTGGCCCTGGCTAATTTTTTAATTTTTTTTTTTTTTAGAGATGGGGTGGGGAGCAGTCTCACTGCATTTCCAGGCTGGTCACAAACGCCTGGCCTCAAGTGATCCTCCTGTTTTGATTTCTCAGAAGGCTGGGATTACAGGCCACTGGGCCTGGCCAAATTGTACACTTTAAATATGTGGATTTTATCGTGTCAGTTAACCCTTGGTAAAGCTGTAAAAAGTATTATTGGTAAAGCGTCAGCCATGTAATTATAGCCCTTTTACAAATGGCAGCTATTCCTGTTATTAATCACTGTAGCTGCGTCTAGATGATTCTTTGATTAATTTTCATCTATTCCACTAGAATACAGCCTCAGGTCTGTTTTGCTAACACCGCGTTCCTAATACCCGGCACATAGTAGGTGCTTATGAAACAGTCGTGGTTGGAAATCGGAGAAGCTATGAACCTGCTACTTTCTCCTGGGCCACTTCAGAACACAGAGGGTTAATTAATCCCAGCAGGAGCAGATTGCATGATTCTAGGACTGTGTGAATGAGAACCAGGACAGGCGTGACCACAGTCAACACCCCCCGGGAGGAGGACAGGGAAGGTCAAAACAGGGATGTGGGACCCATGGTGAAACACACATCCCACTGCACCGACAGTGGAGGGCTTGGCCTTTAGACCATTGATATGTTCTAAAATGAGGCAGCTGAAGAGCCTTGAGGAACTAGACAGACTGGGTTCGAATCCCAGCTTTGCTGGGCTGTATGAACTCAGGCAAGTCACTGCAACACTCTGAGCCTCAGTTTCCTCATCCGTACAATGCAGGTACTGACATTGCTCAGCTCTCTGTGGGGAGTGCAGTGAGGGTTAAATATGGTTATGGATTATGGTAGATTGATTCATGTGCTCTCCCTCAGGCTTACACACTTGTACATGCACACACACGGAACCCCTACTGTGTGCCAGGAACCATGCCAAGTGCTAGAAGGCAGTGCTAGGCCAATCACCAGGTCTCTCTCCTTGTGGACTCTACATCTTGGCAGTGACAATTGCTCAGCTATATCCTCAGAGACTCTGATGTCATCGGTCTAGCTGGGGCCCAGGAGCCAGTGTTTTTATTTTTGATTTTTTGTAGAGATGGGGTCTCACCATGTTACCCAGACTGGTCTTGAAATTCTGATCCCAAGCAATTCTCCTGTCTCAACCTCCCAAAGTACTGGAATTACAGACATGAGCCAGCATACCTGGCCTAGATATCAACTGTTTTTCAAGACAGGGTCTCGCTCTGTCTCTGAGGCTGGAGGGCAGGGGTGTGATCGCAGCTCACTGCAGCCTCAACCTCCTGGGCTCAGTCAACCCTCCTGCCTTAGCCTCCCAAATAGCTGGGACCACAGGTGCCCACCACCACTTCTGGATATTTTTTATTATTATTATTTTAAAGACAGGGTCTCCCTGTGTTGCCCAGGCTGGTCTCAAACTCCTGCCTTGGCCTCCTAAAGGGCTGGGATTACAGGTGTGAGCCACCCAGCACTGGCTGGGAGCCAGTATTTTGTTAAACTCTCAGATAATCCCTATATGCAGGGTGGAGACCCCTGCTACATGGGGTCATTCCCTTTATACACATAAAAACGGAGGCCCAGAGAGGTGAGGTGACTTGTGCAAGGCCACACAGCTAAGAAAGAGTGGAGCTGGGACTGAAACCAGACAAGGTGACCACGGGACCAGAACCACCTTAAACATCACAAGAGAGTTAAAGACAATGTGCCCAGCAGAGATGTGCCCACAGTCCGATCCCGCTCTCACCTTCAACTTGACCCAGCCAGGGAACTCCTAGCCCTCCTGGGCTGATCAGAGCAGAGCAGGGGGCTGGAAAGGAATCCCGCTTCCAGCCAGTGGCCCTTTAGCACCCCCAGCGCCCACACAGATGACCAGAATCCCCCATCTCCACCCTGAGCTGGGGTCCACGTCTTAGGGTAGTTTTCTCCTCCTCCCCCTCCCCCTTTAGAACGACAGCAGGCCTGGCTCGGGGACAGGGTCACAGGCTGGGAGCAGCTGTGCCGCTTTACAAGCCCAGAGACAGTGGGGGACTGTTCAGGCCCTGGCAGATTCCTGGGCCCCTGAGAACAGTGGAACCCTCTCCCCCAGTCTCAAGCCCAATTCTCCCCCGACCCTGCCTACCCCACCACCACCCGGCAACCACCATCTCCCTCTATGGTCCAATGTTCACTGGTGCCAGCTAGATGTGTGCCCATAAAATGCCTCTTCTAGGTAACCCCATCACAGATGTAAGAGCAGATTAGAGGGGCTTTCAGCAGGAAAGGAGCCCTGCTATCCTCTTCCCAAGGGATTCACTCATTCATTCATTCTTCAAAGAAGCATTAGAGCCTATTGGAGAATTCAGACGCTGGGGTCAGACTGCTGGGCTGGAGTTGGCTGTGGGACCTCGGCAGCCGACATCATCACCTCTCTTGGCCTCAGCTTCCTCATCTGTGACATGGGAATAATAACAGTGCCCACCCCAGAGGGCTGCAAATCTCAACGAGTTAATGATGCTGAGTGCTGAGAACAGGGCCTGGCACATAACAGGGGCTATTAATTGGAAGCTATTATTATCACTGAGCTAAGGGACTGTGGAAGAGGGGTGGGGTGGAAGCTATCAGGGAAGGCTCCCCGGAGGAAAGGACATCCAGACCAGAAGCTAAAGGATAAGGGGGAATTAGCAAGGCAGCAGGGTTTGGGAGGGGTAGAAAGGTGTCATAGGCAGAAGGAACAGCAGCTGTAAAAGCTCAGTGGTGAGGAAGAGGTGAACTGCACTGGTGCTTAGGCCGCCTCCTTCATCCACCTCCCACCAGTCTTGGGGGCCACAGGCTATGGCTGAGGTCACGAACTCCATGTCCTCTGGAGAGCCCCGCTGAGCGTTAGTGGAGGGCTGTCGTCACAAGCTGCTTATCAGGGAGCTTGCCCCTGCCTGCTCCCCCAGGGTCTCTAATGACTGCTTCTGTTTTACTAGATTTTTGTGTATTCAAGGGAAGCTTCACGCACTTCCCAGTCACGTCCCAACACCTAAGACCCCGCAGGAGCTTGGCAACAAGAAGAAAGCACAGCCCACGAACCCAGAGAAGCTGAACAATTTGATCAGAGCCGCGCAGCACACAGGTATTCCTCTTCCACCCTCCCTCTGCGGCAGGCCTGGCCGGACTGAGAAAGGGAGGGTCCTTCCCCACTGAGTGAGACAGAGGCCATTGTGTGTTATGAAACCCAAACCTCAGGGGCCCCCTCCGGGTGGAGGTGGGGTCAGTGGAGGGGAGGGGCTGCAGGGGATGGCCTACTGCCCCCCAACCCCAGGGACCCAGCACATGCTTGAAGCCCCAGCCACATCTGGATTCCAGCTGGCAGCTCCTGAGGCCCAGGATGCGGGGGAGAAGTCGCTGCAGGAACTTGCCATCAAAGACCAAGAGGAGGTTGGTGGGCGGGAGACAAAAGGCAGAGGCCGACTGCAGGGCCAGCGCGCGGCCTCCTACCCACAATCCCGGCCAAGGCTGCAGTGAGGGGGGCACTGTCCATGAGACCCACCCCAGTCCTCAACCACCTGCAGGGGAAACAGAGAGGTGAGTGACTCTCCCATGGCCACAGTCAGTGGCACAGCCGGGCGTGGAACCTGGGTCTGTGTGGCCACAAGTCCAGAGCCAGTACTCCACCCCTGGGAACACGAGTTCCAGCCATTCCTCGGAGCTCCAGTCTTTCCTTTCCTTCCCGCATCAATCTGTCCCTTCAGCCTCCAGGGCTGGGCTGATGTGTTTCCCCAGAAAGTTGTCCCCAACCCATGCAAGAGCCCCTCCCCAGCAGGCTCATTCCCCCCGCCCCCTAGAAAACCGGTGAGGCTTCAGGCCAGAATAAAGGTTTATTGTGCTGGTGCGTATATCTTAGCACCTGGAGAGCTGTGCAGAGGTTGGGGGAGCCCCAGGGGGAGGGATGGGGGAGAGGACCCCCGCCAGAGCCTCACTAAAGCAGGATGGAGACCAGGCTCCCTGTCGAGGACTGACGAATGTTGTGGACACGGGCTGCCAGACAATGCGTGAGCGACGGTGGGTGGCCAAGGCCCCCCTGCTCCAGGCTGGGCATCAGAAACCTTCACCCAGTCCCTCGGACTCCCCCAGGGTGGAGGTTCCCTCAAACACAGCCCCTGGCTTCTAGGCTGCTTCGGAGGCCAGATAGGAAGAGTTCCATTCATTCACCCCATGAGAAATTCGCCCCCAGGCAGGAGGTGCTTGGGGAGCTCTTGAGAGGGTTTAAATGCCCTACCCCCCACATCCCTAATCCTGGACTAACCAGAAACAGGGGTCACCTTCAGGAAAGTTAACAGCAGTATTTTCCAGAGTGGGTGCTGCAGGACTTTACCCGTAGCTGTTTAAAAAAGTAGTTTGGGCTGGGAGCAGTGGCTCACGCCTGTAATCCCAGCACTTTGGGAGGCCAAGGCAGGTGGATCACCTGAAGGTCAGGAGTTCCAGACCAGCCTGGCCAACATGGCGAAGCCCAATCTCTACTAAAAATACAAAAATTAGCCAGGCGTGGTGGTGGGCACCTGTAATCCCAGCTACTCGGGAGGCTGAGGCAGGAGAATCGCTTGAACCTGGGAGGTGGAGGTTGCAGTGAGCTGAGGTTGCAGTGAGCTGAGATGGCGCTCCTGGACTCCAGCCTGGGCAACAGACTGAGACTCCATCTCAAAGAAAAAAAATCTTGATTCCAAAGAGCGCCTTAGGGAACCTAGTCTGGGAAATGCTTATTTAGGGACCTGTCATTATGTGTGTGTGCAGGGGACCTCTCACAGAAATGTCCTAATTAACCACACCTACTTCTGCTGCTGGAGCTCTAAGCACAGGTAGAATGACACTAAAATATTCAGCATTGAAGGGACACAAGAAGGGGACCATTTTCAGTTCCAAAATATTGCCTCTTGCCAGGCTGCATGTTGTCTTATGAAGGCTGGGCACCTCGGCGTCTCTCATCCAGCCTCTTCCAAAACTCCCACTTACTCTTTGCTCCCTTGATGGAAAAGCAGTGATATTTGCCCCACGGATGACCTGCGACATATGATTCCCAAATGATGTGGCTGATTTAGTGGACAGTTTTTTGTTTTGTAGAGATGGGGGTCTCATAATGTTGCCGGGGCTGGTTTTGAAATCCTGGTCTCAAGCAATGTCCGGACTTGGCCTCCCAAAACGCTGGGATTACAGGCATGAGCCTCTGCACCGAGCCTCGAGGGATGTTTAATCTTGGCTGTCACGGGGACACGTGCCCTCCCTCACCTTGTCAGGGGAGCTGTGCTTTAGGATGTAGCCCTTTGGGGCTGCAGAGGTGAAGGATGTTGGTACTTGGTGAGATTCCTCCTGGGGATCAGGGACCAGCATCTCTGCCTGCTGTAGAATCAGGACATGCTGGGATTGGCACCACAGGGTGGCCAAGGAGGGAGGGTCAGGAAGCACTCAGGACTGAAGGCCTTTTCATGCCCAGGGAGGTGACCACTTGGGGCCCCGACAGTCAGGGCTGGCAGCCCGGGAGGCCGGTTAGACACTGGGGTGAACACTGCTGCAAGCACAGGAGCCTTCGGGGGGACCCTCTGGTCCCTGGGCCTCCTGGGCTAACAAGAGGGGCCCTTCCAGCTCCCCTTGGCCCTCACCGGCCACCAGAGCCCCCTCAGACCCCCCTGAGCATGGTTTCTCCTGCACCTCTGGTGTCTCCACCGGGACCCCATGTCCCTGGACTTCCTGGTGCCCATCCTGGCTGCCCTTCTCTTCTTCCTCCGTTCCCCTGCCCTCTACCATCCTTGCTCCATCCCCACCGCCTAGTGCAGGCCTGGTGGGGGACTTGAGGTTCTGGGTGGCAGCCAGGATGTCGGCCTGGAGCTGCTGGGAGGAATCCAGGGCTTCCTCGGGCCGGCTGTCAAGGGGCTTGTCGGGGACCTCACTGAAGGCCCGGGGGCCCCCGGCCCGGTCACTCTGGTCCACATACTTCTTCTTGGGGAAGGACGACGGGTAATAGGCCGAGGCCTTGTGCTTCTGCCTGGTGATGACTGCGGCGCAGACGATGAACATCAGCAGAAAGGCCAGGGAGCCCACCACAGCAATCAGCATCACGTACTGGCGGAAGAAGTCCACGATCCCATCCAGGAAGTTGGTGGGGGGCGAGGGCCCCCCCAGGGATGTGGGCTGGGGTCCTGTCAATGTGGGGCTGAGGGCCGGGGTCCAGGCTGGTGGGAGGCTCGGGGAGGAGGCCGATGAGCCCTCGGCCTCCCCACTACCTGCCACGTCCTCTGGGAATGAGGCCTTCACGGGCACAGAGCGGGCGTTGGTGGCGGGCACAGACCCCAGGAGCAGCAGCAGAGGGATGAGGAAGCCAGGGGCTGCTGCTGAAACCATGGTGCCCCCAGGACCTGTGAGATACCAGGGAGGAGAGAAGTCATGGTGGGATTCTAGGGTGTCAGATTCAGAAACAGGCTCAGGAGGAACAGGGAACATGAAACACCTTCCAGCAAGTCCCTTCCATTCGCAGGGCCTGAGCCCCGCTGGTTCAGATGTGGGGTACAGATGTGCTCCCCTACTTCCCTGGAGGCCCAGGGGGCCAGGGGCTGAATCTTATTCATCTCAGCCTCCTCAGGGTTTGGCCCCATATCTGGTATACAGTAAGTGATCAATAAATGTACTCTGACTGACCTGGCCGAATTAATGATAACTTACACTTTCATGGCTTCAGCCACTGTTTTAAGTTTCTTACATGGAATTTCTCATTGAATCCTGATCACTGCCCGGTGTGAGAGGTTCTACGATTAGGCCCATTTTGCAGATGAAAAAACTAAGGCTGAGAGGGACGTGGTGACTTGCCAGGGAAGAGCTGGAGTTTGGATCCAAGCAGGAAGGGTGAAAGGACGGCAGGGCTGAGTAAGTGAGAAACCGAGTGAGTAACTGAGGGAGCTGAGTGACACCCCATCCCCTACCCACCACCCTGGGACCCTTCCCTCCAGCCCCCAGCCCCTCTGTGGTCCTGTTCCCCTCAGGCTCTTGTCCTCATGCTTTGGGTGGCCAAAGTGACTCCACATGGCCACATCCTGGTGGTTCTGGGGCTTTCTCAAATCTTCCCCTAGCCAGCTCTACCTTCTTCTGCAAGAGATTCCTAGGGGACCAGGCAGAGTGGTTCATGCCTGTAATCCCAGCACTTTGGGAGGCTAAGGTGGGCAAATCATTTGAGGCCAGGAGTTCAAGAACAGCCTGGCCAACATGATGAAACCCCATCTCTACTAAAAATACAAAAATTAGCTGGGTGTGGTGGCATGCACCTGCAATCCTACCTACTTGGGAGGCCGAGGCAGGAAAGTCACTTGAACCCGGGAGGCAGAGGTTGCAGTGAGCCAAGATCACGTCACTGCACACTGCAGCCTGGGTAACCGAGCAAGAACCTATCTCAAGAAAAGAAAACAAAAAAAAAAAAAAAGAAGATTCCTAGGGTTTGAAGCCTCTAGGTCTCTGAGCTAGGCAGGGGCCTGGATGTCAGGGGCATGGGCAGCCTCCCCGCACCCCTTGGCTGCCCTCACCCCCAGGCTCCAAGCAGGAGCCAGGATGGGCCCTGGGGTAGGGAAGTCCTGGTGCCTAAGACTAAGCTGAGCTGCTGACATGCCCCACCCCCACTAGATGGGAACCAGATGAGCCCAGGGCCTCCATGCCCTGCTGGAAAGCTGCTCCTGGGTGAACCCCAAGACCCCACCTGGCCCAGACAGCACCGCTGATGAATTAATTCCTCATGGCCAGAGTTTGACGGAGGAGCTGAGTTTCAAAACACTAGCTCTCCCAGCCGGCGTGAGCTGGGTGCTCCCAGTTGCTCAGACAAACCCAGGGACAATTCACTGTGCTGTTCTCTGACAACCCCTGCCACACCCAGTGGGGGCCCAGGTCCCCGCAGCTGGCTTGAGTTTAGAAGCTCCAACACAGAAAAGTCTTAGGATCCCCTGTCCTGGGGCCTGAGGGACTGAGGTGGAGAGACAAGAGGCCCAGAGAAGGCAAAAGGCAGGCCTGGGTCCACACACAGGTTCCTGGGCTGGAGGAGGGAGTCAGGCTCCCAAGGCCTTGGCTATGGTCACATCTCCAGCATCTGGGCCTCAGGGCCTGCTTGGCGAAGCAGAGGACGCTGCCTTCCCCACAGGTACCAGGAGGCTTCCGGAGGAGAGGTAGGACCCAGGCTGGGCCATTTAGGGGCTTGTTCCAGGTGACCTGAGGCTTCTCCGTGACATGGCTTTCATTGAAATTAATTGCGTCAGCCAGGTGCGGTGGCTCATGCCTGTAATCCCAGCATTTTGGGAGGCCAAGGTGAGAGGATCACTTGAGCTCAGGAGTTCAAGATCAGCCTGGTCAACATGGCAAAATCCTGTCTCTACTAAAAACACCAAAAATTAGCCAGGCATAGTGATCCCAGGTACAGAGGAGGCTGAGGTGGGAGAATCGCCTGAGCCCGGGACGTTGAGGCTGCAGTGAGCAGAGATGGTGCTGCATTCCAGCCTGGGTGACAAAGCAAGACCCTGACTCAAAAGAAAAAGAAAAGAAAAGAAAGAAATTAATTGTGCTGACATAAATGTGAACAAGCTGACTTAGATGGCAAAAAATAAAAAAAATAATTCCAGGACATAAAAAGAGACAAAACTGGCCGGGCGCGGTGGCTCACACTTGTAATCCCAGCACTTTGGGAAGCTGAGGCGGGAGGATTGATTGAGGGCAGGAGTTTGGGCAACATAGTGAGACCCCATCTCTACAAAAAAATAAAAAATTAGCCAGGTCTGGTGGTGTGTGCCTGTAGTCCCAGCTACTTGGGAGGATCACTTGAGCCCAGGAGTTCAGGACCATCCTGGGCAACATAGGGAAACCTCCAACTCTATGAAATAAATTATTTCAATTTTTTAAAAAAGAGACAAAGCTTCTCAGGGGCTCATTTTAAATGAGCTGGTCGCCATGCTTTCCTCCGGGGTACTCATCTGAGCTCTCTTCACGCCTTTAATCCTACAGGAGCCATTTTCTCCATTTTACAGATGAGGAAATACAGGCAGTGACTTACCCAAGGACACACACATGGTGAGTAGCTGAGCTGGGATTTGAACCTTCCTCTGTCTGATCCCAAGAGTTTGCACACATCACACAGCCATACACACACAGGCACACACATCACATACACAAAACCATGCACACATGCCACACACTCACACACACACCCATACATACCCCACACACAACTATGCACACACATCCCCCCACACACACCCATCATACACACATGCATATACTACACACACAATCATACACATGCACACACAACCATTCACACAACCATACACACATACCACACACCCATATACACACATGCACATGCTACACAATCGTACACACATGTACACACAGCCACACACACAACCATGCACACATACCACACACCCATATACACACATGCACATGCTACACACACAATCATACACACACATGCACACACAACCACACAAACAACCATGCACACATGCCACACACCCACATACACACATGCACACACTGCACACACAATCATATATACACATTCTACACACACCCATATACACATATACATATACTACACACAATCATATACACACATGCACACACAACCACATACAACCATGCACACACACCACACACTCACACACACACCTATATATATACATGAACATACTACACACACAATCACACACACACGCATATACAACCACACACACAACCATGCACACACGCCACACACCCATATACACAGATGGACATGCTACACACACAATCATACACACATGCACACACAACCACACACACAACCATGCACACATGCCACACATCCATATACACACATGCACACACTACACACACATACTCATGCACACACAGCACACATACAACCATGCACACAGCCATACTATATGCACAGACTAAACACACATGCACATACACGCATACACTTCACATACAACCACACACACACTCTCACACAACCATACACATACACCACACACACTCACCTACAAAACCACACACACATGCACACACCACACACTCTAAGCCAGGAATGGCTTGTTCCTGCTGGCGGACATCACCTGTCAGATGCTAAATGAGGCGCGGGACCCCCTCCCCTTTCTGGCGCCTGTTAGCAAATGTTCCTACAGACACCCTTGAGCTTTGGGGCTGTGTCCTGCTCATCACCTCCCAGCCTCCTGCCCTCAGTCAAGCCCAGGAGAGAGCTTTCATGGCAACAACGGCCACTTCTCACTGCAGAGGGCATCTGGGACCGTGGGTGGCTGGAGGCCCGCTCAGTCTCTGGCTGGGTCAAGAATCCCAGCTCCATCGCGTCCAGCTCTGCAGTCTGGCTCCTGTGGGCCTCACTTTCCCCATCCATAAGTTGGGACAGGGTGACCACCAGTGGCACCTCCCAGAGCTGTTAGGGCCACACGAGACAACTTTCAGAGAGTGCCTGATGCAGAGTGGCTGAGCCCTGAGGAATGGTGAGGTCTGGGGTAGCTGAATTCCTGCCCTAGCTGATGTCCAGGTTCAGCCAGCAATTTCCCACCCTGAGCAGACGAATGAGCACCCTCGCCAGATGGGAACATGCCCTCACCGTCTGTTCCAGCCGCCGCCCAAGGAAAGACCAACCTTTTCACCCCGTTCAGTGAAACTTCCTCAGCTCTGGCCACTGAGGAATGCAGAACCAAACACACAGGTGCACACACACACATGCACACATACACACACACGTACACGCAATACACACACACACACACGAAGTCAGAGGTAGAGGGCAAGAAAGGAGAACACACAAACTGCCACTGGCTCTTCAAGGCTGAAACCCTGACTCTCAGAGTCCCCTGCACCCCACAACCCCTCCTGGCTCCTAGGAAAAGGTGGGGGCAATGTGTGAAGGACCCGACCCCACCTGCAGCCAGCAGAGCTCACAGGAGATGGCTGTGTGGCCCTGGGCGGCCCCTGCCCTCTCTGGGCCTCCGTTTCCCATCTGTGGGATGAAGCACTGGCCTGGCCAGCTCTGGAGACATCATTCTGCCTGCCAGGTGTCCTCCACCTCCCCCTGGACCCTAATTTTTTCAAGGACTCAATATCACAGGCCATTAGGGGCTGGGGTGAAGCCCAACACTTCTTGCTTCATCCTAGAGGCAACTCAGGTCCAGAGACTGGGAACCGCCTCCCCAGCTCACACAGCAAATCAGGGCCGAGCCTGGCAGAGCCCTGAACGGAGAGGCCTTTCTTGGTATATCCCAGAGGAGGTCACTTCCCAGCTACGTGTCCTTGTGCTGGGCATGTCACCTCTCTGAGCCTCAGTTTCCATACCTGTACAATGAGGATAAGAGCCACCTCCCTGGACTGTTGTTAGGACAAGACGCTGCCGTGCCTGGCACATAGTGGGTGCCAATTAGCAGGGACCATGTGATTGCCCAGGACTCCCCACCGGGACACCTCAGGCAAGGCTGGCCGTGTATAAGTGTGACAAACTCCCTAAGACGGTCCTGAGTATGTGGAGGAGTGCAGATCCACCCCTTGAGGCCTGGGGACCCCAAGACTTGGGGCTAGGGGACCGAGGTCTGCCCCACTCCCACCCAGAGACTGGTGGCCTTAGGGGGAGGGGCGGCCCTCAGAAACCTGGCTTCAATTAGTGGCCTTGTGTGGGGGAGGGGGTTCTGGTTGGAGCGCTGCACATGCCTCCCACCCCAGGGCCAGCCGAGGACAGGGACCTGGGCCCCTGGAGGTCTGGATAGGGAAAGAGGTCCTGGGGGCACAACCCTCCTCCACACACACACACACACACACACAGCAGCATGGACACACAATATAAAGACACACAAAACAGGCACATCTACTCACACAGCACTGAGACACGTGACAGCACTCTCACGGCCCACACACACCATACACAGAGATCACACACAGACACACAACACATACACATACACAACTCCCAACACACAGCCAATCCCTCACACAGGACAATACGGTCCACACCACCCTCAGATGGATCCTGGAAGCAACAGCCTGGCGTCCACTTGCAGAGAAGTAGAAGCAACACACCCCCTACACCACGGCCCCAGCCACACACACACAACACTCTGGCCCACCCCGGCCCACCCCAGCACTGCACATGGGTCTCAGATTCCATCTCACTCATGCACACAACACCAAACACACACTCAAAGCACACACACACTTAGAGAGGCCCCCCAGAGTCAGAGAGTCCCCAGTCCCTAAGCTCCAAGACAGCCCCAGGCTCTCAGGACAGAGGAGGGGACCCCAGGACTCACCAGTTCCTTGGCACACAGGACTGGGTGCTCCCGCCGAATGGAGCGAGAGTTGGGGGGCGCCTGGGCTGGGAGAGACCGTCTGTGCTGGTGCCCGGGGCTGCTCTGGACTGGCGCCTGCCCGCCCTCCCTCCTCCCGTCCCTCCTCCCGTCCCTCCTCCTTCCTCCCTCCCCGGCTGGGCTTCGGGGCCAGCTTGATTTCATTAAGAGGGTTTGGGGTGGGGACGGTGGGGGAGGGGCTGCTCTTGGGCCACACGCAATCCCACCCTTGCTCACACTCCTGCTCTGGGGAAGACCAGATGTGGTGCTTCCTCCCTGACCTCAGGTCCTCAGGGCAGGCTGAGACAGACAGACAGACAGGGCTGTCCTGCAGCGCTCCCCCAGACATCGAGCTGAGGTTCTGCCCACCCCACTCCCCAGTACCCGCAGAGGGGACAAGGTCAGGGAGGCTCAGAGGCCTCTGGAAGTGGGAAGGAAAACTCCCTGCCTCTGTGTGGCTCGAGCTTCCAGGCTCAGGGTGCAGCGTGGGAGCTGGGATTTGTTTTAGAGAGAGACCTGATGGTGGGTCCCAGCCTGAGACAGGGACCCCCGCTCTGCCCTTCCCCTCTCCAGCCCTCCGTTTCCCATTTATAGGGATGAGCGGGAAGCTTTCTGGGCTACCTCTGACTCTGATGTTCTGGGATCTGTGGCCTCGCAATGCCCCTAATGATAGTAGCTTGAATAGGAGTTGGAGCCCCATTTCACAGAGGGGGAAAGTGAGGCAGGTGAGTTCTAATGGTTCAAGCAGGGTCCTGAGGTGAGTCAGGCACAGCCCAGTCTTAGGGACCTCACAGACTCCCAGGGAGAAGGACACCTAAGTAAGTTACTTTTTTACCAAACAGAAAGGGTTCAGGTCACGGGCTCAGAGAACCCCAAGACAGAGAGACTGAGGGAAAAGGGGCAGGAAGCCATCCTGGAGGGCATGCCTGTGAAGAAGCGGAAGATGGGCAAAGCAGGCCCTGGAAAGGCCTTCCACATGGGACGACCAGCGTGGTAAAGGTACGGTGGCTGGGAGTGGCACCACGCAGAAGCCGCTGCGATTATATTAGGCTGGAGCGTGGACCAAAGAGAGGATCATGTAGTAAGTATCAGAGACAGGCAGGAGCCAGGCTAAAGCCTCGGCAAGTCATCCAGGAGGCAGTAGGTAGCCAGCGAGGGCTTGGAACAGCGGAGTGCATGAAGAATGAGTGCATGCACTCCTGGTAGGAACCAACACTAGATCATCATTGTTCCCTGAAATGGTCCCAGCAGTCCTCACTCACCCCCAGAAAACTGGGGCGGTCCTTTGCTTGGGAAATAAAATCAGAGACTTTCCCATCTTCTGTGGAAATCACCCCAAACCCTGCATCTTAGAGGGAACAGGGGACCATCCACCAATAAACCCCGACACATTCATGCACACACATGTCCCGGGGGCAAGTGGCCGCCCACAAACATGTTGTAGTAGCTGCACCCACTTTAAGGTGGCCAGAGGGTGGGGTCCCTGTCTCAGGCTGGGACCCACCATCAGGCCTCTCTCTAAAACAAATCCCAGTTCCCACATTGCACCCTGACCTGTCTTAGACCAGACGTGGGGCGGGCAGGAGCAGCCAAACCTCCCCCAGGGCCACCAGCAGGGCAAGAAGCCCTTCCCCAACATTCTGAGGGCTGCAGGCTGGGGACCCTGGGAAGTCAAGGAGCAAGGACACAGCCAACCCAAATAGAGCCTGCTCCCTGCACAGATGGCCCCAGAGGCCTGGCCTGAGGGAACCCCTCGGAGTCCCCTTCCCCTCGTTCTGTGCCTCTCACTCCTGGGCAGAGCATCCCCCTCAAGGAGGGGTAGTGAGAGTTGGAGACATTGGCAGGGCCTGGGCTAAAGTCTCAGAAGGTCGCCCAGGAGGCAGCAGGGAGCCAGTGAGGGTTTGGAGGGTTTGCTCTGGGATCTGTGGCCTCGCAATGCCCCCAATGATAGTAGCTTGAATAGGAGTTGGAGCCCCATTTCACAGAGGGGGAAAGTGAGGCAGGTGAGTTCTAATGGTTCAAGCAGGGTCCTGAGGTGAGTCAGTGGCAGGCCCTGGAACCAAGATGTCTGGCTGACCTGAGGAGTCCCGTGGAGGAGTGGCCCCTTGCATGCATTCGTTCATTCACTCATTCAGCAAGAGGCAGACGGACCCAGTTCAAATCTTGCCTCTACCGTGCCCTGCCCCACCTGGAGCCTCTGTTTCCTCCTCTGTAAAATGGAGATGGAGACTCCCTGCTACTCGGAAGCTGGCAGGGGAAGGCAGAGGAGCTAGGGAGCAGGCACATGCTCAGCGATGTCAAAAGCCCAGGCCAAGGCCAAGGGTATGAGTTTCCTGCTGCTGCTATAACAAATGACCAAAGATTCAAGGCCAGAAGCCACTCACAGTCATGGTCTCGCAATTCTTGCAGTCAAGAGTCCCAAACGGACCACATGAAGCTAAAAATCAGTGTCAGCAGGGCTTGCGTTCTTTCTGGAGTCTTTGGGGGAGAACCTGCTGGCAAGATTCTAGAAGCTGCTGGCATTCCTTGGCTCTTAGGCTTCTTCCTCCATCCTCCCGGCCAGTGGTAGTGGGCGGGGTCCTTTTCATACTGCCATCTCTCTTCCGGTTCCCTTTCCCATGTTGAAGGCCCCTAGTGACGACATTGGGCCCACTCTGATGATCCAGGATAATCTCCCTAAGATCCTTAATTTAACCACATCGGCAAATCCCTTTTGCCAGATAAGGTGTGACACACTCAGCCGGGTGCAGTGGCTCACACCTGTAACCCTAACTACTCAGGAGGCCGAGTGGGAGGATCACTTGAGGCTAGGAGTTCAAGACCAGCCTGGGCAATCTAGTGAGACCCTCTCTCTAAACATTTTTTGTAATTAGTTGGGGTCACACACCCCTATGGTCCCAGCTACTTGGGAGGCCGAGGTGAGAGTATTGCCTGAGCCCAGGAGTTCAAGGCTGCAGTGAGCTATGATCATGCCACTGCACTCCAGCCTGGGTGTGCACAGAGCACAGCCTCAAATCTTTAAAAAAAAAAAAAAGTTAAAAAAAGTAACATACGGACATCTTTGTGGGGAGGGGCATTATTCCGCCTGCCACCCCAGCTTGAATATTACTATTACTGGCTCCCTACGGGGCTGGAATCATCCACGCTCAAAGCACTGGGTTTTCCTCCCCCTATAGATCCCAGCACCATGCCTCAAACACAGCAGGCCCTTTATGTGCTTGTGGGGAACTGAATGAATGCAGGAGGCCTGTTTGGTGGGCACAGAAACAGAGGTTCACAGTGGGATGGTGCCACCTCCCCACAATCCATGAGCACGGTGGGAGGTCAAAGCCTTTTCTTCTGCACCAGCCCCCGTGTCAGAGCCTCTGGAAATGGGACCGGCCCCCTCCCAAGAGGCCTGATCCCCAGAACGGGGCTCCTACCTCCCTCTGTCCTGTTGAAGGGCTTTCAGACCATGTTAACGCACCACACATCACGCCACACACACACACACACACACACACACACACACACACACACACACACATAGGCTGTCCTTAAACTGAGCATCCCAACCCACAATCTGAGGCCAGGGCAGCAACAATGTCAGTCACTGATCAGAGGGAAAAAAGGAGCCCTGAATCCCAGCCCCAGCTCAGGCAAAAACTGTGGGCAGCAGAGCAAATCACTGCCTTTCTCTGGGCCGCAGCTAAATGTGGGGTTGGACTAGATGCTTGGCAAAAGCCTGCCAGCATGAAGACTCCAATGCTCTAGCACTCTAAGTTTCATTCATTCTACAAATATTTCTTTTTTATGTCAATTTATTTTTAAATTTCTTTATTTTATTTTATTTTATTTTTTATTTGTTGAGACAAAGTCTCACTCTGCCATCCAGGCGGCAGTGCAGTGGCACAATCACAGCTCACGAGGCCCTTGACTTCCCGGGTTCAGATGATCCTCCCACCTCAGCCCCCCGAGTAGCTGGGATTACAGGCATGAGCACCTGGCCAGTGCATTTTTAAATTTCTAACAATAATTTCTGGACAATAATAGTTGTACCTATATATACATGTATTCCTTTTGACCTTAATTGCACACAGGTCAAGGTCAGGCCCTGGAGACAGTGACGGGCTAACAGAGGCAGAGTTTACAGAGTAGCAGGGAGATTTGCAATAAGCAAGTAAACAAACGAATGTCTAACTGCAAAGTGGGCTAAGAGTTGGGAGCGGTAGTTCAGGGGCCAAAAGAGCACCTGGATGGGAGACTACTCTGGCCCTCAGCCTCATAGGGGCCTCCATGAGGAGGTGACAGTGGAGCTGCTCTTGAAGATGAGGAGGAGGCATTCAGAAAGTCAAGGACGCAAGAGTGTGCTCAGCCACCAGCAGCATGTGCAAAGGCCCTGAGGTGGGCAGCCATTCAGCACCTTCCAGGCAGACCCTGAAGATAATTGTCATTGCAAGAGTCCAGGAGCCAGGTCTGCAGGCACCAGGAGCTCGGCCTGTTTTGTGAACCGCTGTGATTTCTGCATCTAGGACAGTGCCTGGAACACCGTTGGTGTCCATAAATGCTTGTAGACTGTGTGAATGACTGCTGTGACCTCCACGGCTGCATTTGCAGGTTTTCATCAGATAGCACTCTGAGAGTTTGCTCCAGCGAACCTCATTCGTTCATCCTAAGAGCCTCACATTCCACATTCTCCAGTTTGGGGGCCAACTGTGGCCCGGCCAGGATGCTCCCTGTGGCCTGCACTACTGTGGCTCCCAGGGGCACAGGCAGGCTTTGCTGCTCACTTGTAGCCTGTAATTTCAGAGACATAGAGTGGCACCTGGGCCATCTGCCCAGCCTAGAAGCTGTTCAGAGACCTCACCCTGCGCCCACCGTGCAATTAGCTGCCAGGGTCCCCGCCCTGCTGGGCAGCGATGGCTAGGGAGGTAAGGAGGGTGAGGGAAAAACCCGCCCCACCTTGGCCTCTGCCAGGGTCCTCCCATCTGCACCGAGGGCGGCCACGCTGCTCACCACAGCCCCCAGCTCCAGCCCCTTGTGGGTGCAGGGCCTTTTCTACTTAAACAGCCCTGGTGGCCACTAGAGCCTGTCCTCTGGGCAAAAATAGGCCCAGCCTTTCTTGTGGCAAGAGAGGCCTGGGTTGTGGCCCCATTACAACACAGGCCTGGCCTTTGGAGGGACACCCATGGAGTGGCCTCCCGCCTGGCACTCCAAGGAGGAAGAGTAGCCTTGTCCCTGAGGACCCTGGCAGAGACCCAAGACGGGGTGGGTTTCTCCCCCACCTTCCCTGCCTCCCTGGCATGGCTGCCCAGCAGCGTGGAGTTCTAGGTGTGTTGTGAAACCTCCTTGGGCTTCAGTTTCCCCACCTGTAAACCAGACATTTTCGCTTATTCCCCAACAGTTGACTGAGCACCCATGTTGCCAGGAACTGTGCTGGGCACAGAGAGACAGGAGCGAAGGAGACAGCTGCTGCCACACCTTTGTTTGAGCAGTTGTCCTCCCCAGCCCCTTTGCCTGACCACCCCTACACACCCTGTATCTATGTCATCACCACCTCCAGGAAGCCCTCCCTGAATACCAGCCTCTGGAGGAGAGCAGCAGCCTCCTCTACACTCCTGAACCCTCTGGGCCCCTGGCTTTGAGCCCTGTGCACACTGGGCTGTCATGCCCTGTTTACATGCATCTCTAGACTGGGAACTTCTCAGGGCCAGAATCCAGGCCTTTACAGTCACTGTGTTCGTGTCACTCATGCCTGGAATACAGTAGATGCTCAATAAATGCCCTCTCACTAGCCAGTGCAACTGCCTGTGCTATAGGGGGGAAATCGAGGCTCAGGGAGGAGACAGGATTCACTGGGGATACACTGACACTGTTTTGCTTGTTCGTGGGTTGATTTAACCAATAGTTACTGGGCAACTGCTCCACACCAGCTCCTGCAAGGACACTGCGGGGCAGCCAAGAGCAAGACAGACCAGACCCCCGCCTCTGAGAGCTCCGCGTGAGGGAGGCAGACGAGAAACAAATCAGCCAGCAAAGAGGGAAGATAACCCTGTGCTGTGAAGTGCTGTCAGGGAAATGGAAAGGACGAGGAGACAGGGGGCAGCTGGGAAGCGGGTGCGGCAGATGCCGGGGCAGCGATTTCAGCCATTGTGCTCAAGGATGGCCCTGAGAGAAGTGTGTGAATGGACACCTGCAGAATCAGGAGAACCAGGCATGCAAGAGCAGGAGGGAGAGCTTCCAGGCTGAGGGGCGGCAAGTGCGAGGTCCCTGAGGTGGGGAAGGGCTGGGCATGAAACCTCCTCTAGGGAAGTAAGACTGAGCGCTGCTGATCCGTTCTCGCCAGGGGCAGTTAGAGCTGGGAAACTGGGAGACCAACGGTAGCTCCTGGCTCTGCCCCTCCCACACTGTGACCTGAGCCTCAGTTTCCCTTCCTAGACCAGGAAGGGTCAGAGGAGGCATCTGTGAGCTCTCAGGTTCTGTGATTCTCAGTGCATTTTCCACCTGTTTGAACAACCCCCCTCCTCCCACCCCCAGCAAATAACTGGATGCTGGTGGGAGAGGAAAATGGCACAGCCACTTTGAAAAAATAGTTTGGTGGTTTTTGTGTAGTTAACCATCCACTTCTGGTCGCACCCAGCGGTCTCACTCCTAGGCATTATCTGAGGGAAATGAAAACACACATCCACACAAAGACACAAACACAAAAGATAAAAGTGTCCGTAGCAGCTTTATGGATAATAGCAAAAAAACCCGGAAGCAGCCCAGAGGTTCATCAGTAGGAGAACGCAGATGGTGCCATGCTCCCGTGATGGAATACTCCTCACTAGTGAACGGTGCCATGCTTGCGTGATGGAATACTTCTCACCAGTAAACAGGAACAGGAGTGGACAAATGCCATAAACACGTGGAGCAAAAGAACCCGATCCAAAAGAACACACACATCTCTATGAAGTTCTAGAACACAGGCAAAACTAATAGGCCAGGCAAGGTGGCCCATGCCTGTAATCCCAGCACTACAGGAGGTGGAGGCAGGGGAATTGCTTGAGGTCAGGAGTTCAAGACCAGCCTGGGCAATATAGTGAGTCCTCTGTTGCTACAAAAAATTTTAAAGGTAGCCAAGTGTGGTAGTAATCACCTATAGTCCCAGCTACTCAGGAGGCTGATCCAGGAGGATTGCTTGAGCCCAGGGGTCAAGGCTGCAGTGAGCTGTGATCATGCCACTGCACTCCAGCCTGAAAGACAGAGAAGAAAACTAAACTAAGATATGGGGTCAGAAGTCAGAAGAGCAATACCCACGGGGAGTACTGCCTATGAGGGGCACCAAGGACCCTTCTAGGGGTGGACCTGTGTAAGATCTATACCTAGTGTAAGCTGGGTGGTTAGGTGGGTGGTTAGTGGTGGTTAGGTGGTTAGGTGGGTGGTTAGTGGTGGTTAGGTGGGTGGTTAGTGGTGGTTAGGTGGGTGGTTAGTGGTGGTTAGGTGGGTGGTTAGTTGGTTAGGTGGGTGGTTAGTGGTCAGTAGGTGAGTGATTAGGTAGGTGGGTGGTTAGTGGTCATTAGGTGGGTGATTAGGAGGTTAGGTGGGTGGTTAGTAGTGGCTAAAGGTGGTTAGGTGGGTAGTTAGCAGGTAGTTAGGTAAGTGGTTAGTGGCTAGGTGGTGAGTTAGGTGGTGAGGTGGGTAGTTAGTGGTGATTAGGTGGTTAGGTCGGTGGTTAGTAGTGCTTAGGTGGGTGGCTAGGCGGTTAGGTGGATGGTTAGTGGTGGTTAGGTGGTTAGGTGGGTGGTTAGTGGTGGTTAGGTAGTTAGGTGGGTGGTTAGTGGTGGTTAGGTGGGTGGCGGGTGGTTAGGTGGGTGGTTAAGTGGTTAGGCAGGTGGTTAGTGGTGGTTAGGTGGGTGATTAGTGGTTAGGTGGTTAGTGGTGGTTAAGTGGATAGTTAGTGGTAGTTAGGTGGGTGGTTAGTAGTGGTTAGGTAGGTGGTTAGTGGTGGTTAGGTGGTTAGGCAGGTGGTTCATGGTGGTTAGGTATGTGGTTAGTGGTGGTTAGGTGGATGGTTAGTGGTGGTTAGGTGGATGCATGCATGGAAAAATCAAGCTGTACTCTTTAGATGTGTGCACTTCATGTAGGTTATGACTCCTTTAAAAGATTTTTTAAAAAATAACAAAGCACCCTGCATCCCTTTCTTTCGGGGGGTGTCCCCCAGGCTGAAGACTGGGGAGTCTTGGAACTTCTGGTGGCTGTGGCGGTGGCCCGGCCAGCTGCACACTCCATGTCAACATTTACATTCCCCAGGGCCCAGTGTACGAAGCGGCTTCATCAGCCAGCATGGAAGCCAGCTGGGCCCGGCAGGAATGGAAAGGCTCGCCACACTGCAGACGTGGCTCTGGTGCCCAGTTCTGCCAACTGTTCACTGGTACCCTTGGGCCAGTCACTGCCAGGAGCCTCCCTGGTCGGCAGGAGAAGGAATGGAGATGATGCTTCTGAACGTGCTTTGCAGCCATGGTGGAAATGGGGGCCCCGTCTGTCTTCGAGTCCTTGAGCAGGAGAGGGGCTACTGGAGAGTGAGAAGTGAAGAGGGCTTGAAGCTGAACTTCGGGGCCCTGAGCTACCAAATTGTCAGGTAAGTCACCTCGCATTTCTCCTGCTCTCCCTCCACCTCCTCGCTTTACACGAAAACCATCTCTTTCCTCTTCCTCTCCTCTCCCCTCCCTTCCTCCCCTTCTCTCCTTTCCTTCCCCTCCCCTGCTCTCTTTCCCTTCTTTTCCCTTCCCTCCCTTCTCCTTCCTTCCCTCCTGCATCCTCCCCTCCGTCCTCTCCTCCTCCTATCCTCCCCTCTGCTTCCTCCCCCGCTCTTTCTCTCTCCCCCTTCCTTTCCGTTCCTTCATCTCTCGCTGCCTCTCAACAAATACTTACTAAGCACATACTATATGCCAGTTTCCAGGCAAAAAACAATACAGATTAAAAATCTCCATCCTAGCCAGGTGCGGTAGCTCATGCCTGTAATCCCAGCACTTTGAGAGGCCGAGGCAGGCAGATCACCAAAGGTCAGGAGTTCGAGACCAGCCTGGGCAACATGGCAAAAACCTGTCTTTACAAAAAATACAAAAATTAACTGGGCATGGTGGCATGTGCCTGTAGTCCCAGCTACTCGGGTGGCAAAGGTGGTAGGATCACTTGAGCCCAGGAGGTCCAGTCTTCAGTGAGCTGTGAGCATGGGTGACCTAGTAAGACCCTGTCTCAAAAAAAAAAAACCAAAAATCCCTGTCTCAGCCAGGCGCAGTGGCCCACACCTGTAATCCCAGCACTTTTTGAGGCTGAGGCAGGAGGATCTCTTAAACCCAGGAGTTTGAGACCAGCATGGATGACACGGCAAAACCCTGTGTCTACCAAAAAAAAAAAAAAAAAAAAAAAAAAAAATTAGCCAGATGTGGTGGTAAGCACCTGTAGTTCCAATACTTGGGAGGCTGAAGAGGGAGGATCGCTTAAGCCTGGGAGGCGGAGGTTGCAGTGAGCTATTGATCACACTACCCTGGGCAACACAGCAATACCCTGTCTCAAAAAAGAAAACAAACAACAACAACAAAAAACCTCCAGGTCCCTGCAGAGGGACTCCGCAGAAGGAGGTCAAGCATTGAGAACTCACTTCATCGGGTCTGGAGGAGGTGGGAGTCAGTATGGAGTAAACAAAGTAGGGGTGGGTAGCCTCCACACAAAGGCCCTCAGGAGGCAGGACAGCGAGCAGGGAGACGCTCAGAGGAAGAGCCCCAGCAGAGGGAGGGGCAGTGCTAAGTCCTGAGGTTGGGGCGCCTGCGTGTTCCAGGAGTGGAAGAGAGCCGGTGTAGCTGGAACAGATTGAGTTAGGGGAGAGGGGGAGAATGTGGGGCCTCTGTGGGCATCAGCAGGGGTTTTGGCTTTTTACTACGAGTGAAGACGCTCAACCGCAGGTCCCTGAGCATGTGAAGTTTCACTGCTCTCTTCCTCTCTTTGCATCAAGCTCGCTCATCCCCATCCTCACCGCCCCCACCCCATTCACACACATGCACACTCGGGACCCTGATCAAGAGCGCGCAGAGCCCCATCTCTGGGGAATGGAAGGAGCTCTGCAATAAGACCCCACGAAGGTGAACAGCCTGGCCGGCCAACATGGTGAAACCCCGCCTCTACTCAAAATACAAAAAGTAGCCAGACTTGCTTGCTTGAACCCTGGAGGCAGAGGTTGCTTTGAGCCGAGATTGTGTAACTACACTCCAGTGTGGGCGACAGAGCGAGACTCTGTCTCAAAAAAAAAAAAAAAAAAAAAAGACTCATGAAGGCAATGCAGGATCCCAGGCCTCCCTTGGCTCCCTCCACCACCTGACACCAGCTTCCAACCCAGCTGTGGCTAAAAGCTTGGCACCTGGGGGTTCCTGACCAGCCACCTCCTCCAGGCAGCTGCCATAAGCCAGCCTCCTGCCCCTCGGCCTAGGGACAGCCTCACAGAGATGGTCTTCCACGATGCCCAGACCCACCCACCGGTGGGAAAGGGCCACATCGGGGGTGACAGCACAGAGGTAAAACCATCAGGATGAGCCAAAACCACCTGCCCTTCAGAGACCTCTGGGTTCTGCTGCCCCTGAGCTGAATGACCTTGAGCTAAGTTACTCAGGCACTTTGACCCTCGGTTTCCTCATCTGTTAAAATGGAGGTAATAACAACACCACTTCTCTGGGTTCTTGTGAGAATTCAGTGAGCCCTTGGCAACTGGCACTTAATAAAGATACTAATAATAACAGTAACAGCAACAGTAGTGACATCTGGATGGAGAGTCTTTTTTTTTTTGATACGGAGTCTCGCTCTGTCACCCAGGCTGGAGAGCAGTGGTACCATCTGGGCTCACTGCAACCTCCACCTCCCAGGTTCAAGAGCTTCTCCTGCCTCAGCCTCCCGAGTAGCTGGGATTACAGGCGCTTGCCACCATGCCCAGTTAATTTTTGAATTTTTAGTAGAGATGGGGTTTTGCCATGTTGGGCAGGCTGTTATCGAACTCCTGGTCTTAAGTGATCTTCCCACCTTGGCCTCCCGAAGTGATGGGATTACAGGTGTGAGCCACCACACCCGGCTGACAGAGAGTCCTTATCACACCTTCTGGGCAGCAGCTAACACAGAAGCCTGGTATACAGCAGGCAGTCCACAAGGCTACCGGGAGGAAAGAGGCAAAGCAGTCAGCCGCCCAGCCCTATCCTCGGGGGAATGTGCGTGCAGACCCAGGGCTCCTCTCTCTGCTTCAAACTCACAGCCCAGCTGGGACTCAGGGGTGCGTGAAGCCAAATGACCTTCCCAGGGCTGAGTCCAACCCTCGTGAGCTGGACACACGTGGGCGCTGGCCAGGGGGGATGGGCCTCAACAGCTGGAAACATCTGTTTTGAATTGTCGGTTGGAAGCACCAGCCAGGCGGCCAAGGAATTTGTGAGCTAATTTTAGGCCAACAGACAGAGAGCTCTGCAGGGCGGGGTCTCGCTCCCCAAACCACAGGGGCGGGGGCTGCAGGGGCCTCGGGGACGTGGAAGCCTCCCTGGTACTCCTTGGAGAGTCCACGCTGACCGGGAAGCCAGGAACTCTCTCTCCCAGGATGAGGATTAATTGGCACCGACTGTGTGCCAGGCCGTCCACGCTCATCCCACCCTCCCAAATCCCTAGGAATAGGAAGGATGCTTCTCCCCATTTCCTGGGTGAGGAAGGGAGGCTGCCAGAGGTTAGCAAGTTGCCCAGGGTCATGTAACTGCTAAGCAGTGGAGCCAGGATTCGAACCAGGGTTGCCTGACTCCAAGCCTTAAACCTAAGCGCCCCCCTCCCCTGCCATGCTCTCTGCTCCTGCTGCTTACATTTTGTCAATACCATTGCCTCGCCTCAGACACCATGCCCTCTGCAAAGCCTCCCTTATTCAGATGTTTTCGGACTCCCTACCGTGTGCCGGGCGCCAGGCAGGGACAGGGAGAGAGTGGACATGAGGGCCAGAGGGCCCACCTGCAGGCAACACAAATCAATCAATCAGTATCACTCTGACAGTCACCACTTCCCTGAAAGGCAAGGGGGTGACCTAGTGAAGATCTGGGGGCAGGGCTGCAGAGTGGACCTCTCTGAGAAGGCGTCTTCCAAGCTGAGACCTAGAGGATGAGAAGATGCCAGCCATGCAGACTTCTGGGAACAGGGCCCCAGGCAGGAGAAACAGCACGTGCAAAGGGCCTGAGGCAGCACTCCCTGAAAAAGAGCAAGAACCTAGTGAGCCGGTGCAGAGTGGGAGGTGATGGGAGCTTTTCTCCACTCATTCATTCAAAATGACTGTCAACAGATGAGATGGCATCTGAGCTGGGCAGGAGCTGAGGTCCAGAAGCTTCTGCTGATGGGATTAGACAGTCCCACTAGTCCACACATTTGTATCTAAAGATTTGCTGAGGGACTGCTGAACCTCTGGGGGAAATCATTTGAAGTCTGTCCCTCTCAGGGGCTCGGAGGTCGGGCACAGGTCGGGTAACAGGGACTCCAGAAAGAGCTATCTCAAGGGAGCAGTGGGCAGCTCAGAACGAGGTCTGAGACTGGCCACCACTGAGAGCTCCCCCTCACTCGGCCACCCTGGCAGCGTCCCTGTGCCTGTGAAAGGGGCTGTGCTTGTGCTACTTCTGTGCTTAGGTCTCCCTGCCTGGGGCCCTTTCCTATCTCCTTTTCTCTTTCTTTCTTTCTTTTTTTTTTTTTTTTTCTTTTTTTTAGGCAGAGTTTGGCTCTTGTTGCCCAGGATGGAGTGCAATGACGTGATCTCGGCTAACCACAACCTCCACCTCCCAGGTTCAAGCGATTCTCCGGCCTCAGCCTCCCAAGTAGCTGGGATTACAGGCATGTGCCACCACACCGAGCTAATTTTGTATTTTTTTAGTAGAGACGAGGTTTCTCCATGTTGGTCAGGCTGGTCTTGAACTCCCAACCTCAGGTGACCTGCCCACCTTGGCCTCCCAAAGTGCTGGGATTACAGGTGTGAGCCACCGCACCCGGCCTCCTTTCTCCCTTTTTCTTGGCAGGAGCAGCAATAAGTCGGTCCTGATGCACATCTCAGTGTGGCATTCTGGTTCTGCTAACCTTGGGCATGGGTGTACCTGGTTCTGGGGGCTCCCCGTGTGTGCTAGAAAAGAGCAATCACTGCAGTAGCCATGTTTATGATGACACAAAAGCCCCTCTCGGTTTCCAGAAATCTCTGGGAAGGGGGTTCTAGGGACCCCACGCTGCTGAACGGGAAGCCACAGAGCTGGGTTTCTGTACTGTGCCACATTTGGGCTTCTGTGTTGTTACGGAGGAAGCTGTGCTGCACACTGCGGGATGTGGAGTGGCACCCCTGACCACCACCCACCAGATGCCCCCAGTTGTGACAATCAAACATGTCTCCAGACATTGCCAAATGTCCCCTGGGGGCCACATCGTCCCCAGGAGAGAGCCACTAGCTCACAGCGCTCCTGTTCGGACATGAATAACTATAGGATAATGCCTGGGGCCTCCAGATTTCCTAACACTTGAGTTTATTTCTGTCCATTTGGGAATATTAGGAAAACATCGAAAAGCTGAAAGAAGCAAATGAAGCTCACCCCAAATCCTACAGATGGCTAACCTCTCTGAATAATTCAGCATGTTTCCTTCTGGGCATGTTTTCTTTACACTTGGTAATCCTGCTAGCCACGATCTATGGAGGACTTACCTTCCACCAGGCATCACGCTAAGCACCTTCCCTGCCGGTCTCATTAAATCCCCCAACACCCCTACAAGATGAAGCTAATATTATCCCATATTATGTTAATGTTAATTATTATCCCATATTATGTTAATATGGGATAATAGCATCATCTCGTAGCGGTGATGATGTTAACATCATGTCATGGCCATTTTTCCATATTATCCTTTGAAAACATCACTTTCAATTGCTGAATAATGTTTGATTGATCATACACCTGGGCCTGCCTCATTTTCTTTACCTCCTCCAAGCTGTTGGAATATTCCACACACATCTCTGAGTCACCTACTGTGGGCTAGGATCACACCAGAGGCTGAGGGCAAAGATGAGTCACAATTCCTTCCCACAAGCACAGACCATTTTGTGCCCAGGGACTGCGTGGGTGAGGGCATGACTGAGGGGCCCAGAGAACTTGTGCCCCCAAATGCTCAGCAATCAGGTCTCTGCCCACTTCTACCCCTAGGGGGTGCTGCAGCATGACTGCCACAAAAGTCCTCAAGGCTAACCATGTTTGGACCCTAATTCACACAACGTCTCAAACACAGAGGTTTGATCCTTTGTCGACTCTCTCTACAGGCAGTTGGGCTACACTGGTGAAAGACATTAGAAAGAGCTGATCAGCTGAGAACCGTGGCTTACGGCTGTAATCCCAGCACTTTGGGAGGCCAAGGTGGGCAGATCACTTGGGGCCAGGAGTTTGGGGCCAGGAGTTCGAGACCAGGCTGGCCAACATGAAATCCCATCTCTACAAAAAATTAGCTGGGCATGGTGGCATGTGCCTGTAATCTCAGCAACTCGGGAGGCTAAGACGGGAGAATCGCTTGAACACAGGAGGCAGAAGTTGCAGTGAGCTGAGATCGAGCCACTGCACTCTAGCCTGGGAGGTAGAGTGTGACTCTGTCTCATTTAAAAAAAAAAAAAAAAGAGCTGTTCACACAGGAGCTGTTTGTCATTATCTAGTTTCTCTCCTGGTAGATATGAGAAATATCCCATCATATGGGGTGTGAGAACATCTTCACCATTGCCAAGAGGGGTCACATCGGAAAAGACTCACATCCCTCCCAAGCTGCAGTCTCCTGCTGCCCGGTGGGTGGGCTGTCTTGGGTCAGTATCCATTACATCAACCGGTCCATTCACCTGCACTCTGTCGGCCAGGCTGGAGTGCGGTGCTGCAATCACAGCTCACTGCAGCCTTGACCTACCAGACTCAAGTGATCCTCCTACCTCAGCTTCTCAAAGTGTTGGGGTTACAGGCATGAGCCACAGGAACATGCAATCCAGCCAGGCTGTATGTTGTACTGTGTGATTCCAGTGATAGGACATTCTGGAGAAGACCAGTGGTTTCCCTTGTTGGGGAGGGAAGGATTAGAGGGGCTCGCAGGTACCCTCTGATATGATGGAAACGTGTCTTATGTTTGGGAGCCACTGATAGTCTCTGAGCAGGGGAACAGCCACAGAAGGTAAGGACATTCACAGGGGACCTCCAGGAGGTGTGGCTTCCTTAGGCCTTCCGGTCACCTGGTCTCAGGGAGGGGCAGGGACAGCAGCCGTGGGAGCTTCAAGGAGCATGGCCGAGGTGCTCTGCCCTCACACACGCCTTGGCAGACCCCTGGGCTCTCACAGCCTCATGAATTCTCCCCAAATCTGCTTCTGGCTCCTTGGCTGTCCCTCCAGTGGGAACTAATACAGATAGCTCCCATCTCATAGAAGGAGAGCGCGGGGCCTGAGAAGGTGGTAGCATGCCCAAGATCTCATAAGAGTGAGTCCAGGACGGTGGAATGAGGCGGCCCCTCTGCTCCCTCTGCAATCTTCGGCACCACCTCCTCCCCGGCACCCAGCCCTGTAGAGGCTTCGTGGATGGGCAGTGCCCAATGACTGCCTCCCAGTGACCCCCTCTGCCAGCTGGGGATGCTATGAGCACAGAATGGCCCCCAGAGAGGAGCTTTGCCACTGACAAGAAGTCATGCCAGGACCTGGCTTGGAGAATTGGAGAGTTGGAGATTTGGGGACTTTCCAAGTCCTTGTCAAGGAGCCAGCCTTTAGTGGCTGGTAGCCCCAGAAAGTTTTAGGGGTTTAATCCCCAATCTGTGATTTTTTTCATGCTGTGTAGCCTTAGGCAAGTCACTGAACGTCTCTGGGCCTCCTTTTGCTCATCCATAAAATGGGGTTAAAAATAAGACCTAACCTCACAGGGTAGGACGACTTCTGCTTTGTCGAGGGTAACTGTTTACGGTGCCCCAGGCCCCGTGACCATCCCATGTTACAGATGAGGACCATGAGCTTGGAGGGACACATGGTGAAGACAGAACCAAGCATCAGACTGACTTCCGTCTCCTTCCCAAGTCTCCTGGGGAATGAAAATCGCTGCCTTGTGTGACTCTTATCTGAGCGGGAGGGACAAATAACAGTGGCCACTTGGTGGCATAAGCAGACACAGAGGTCCCCATTTTACCCATGAAAAGGTTGAGGCCCCAGATGGAGGAGGAATGACCTGGAGTTACCTATTGTCCAACCAGGCTGGTCTCCGTGCCCAGGACTGGGGCAAAGACAGGGTGAAATACTGCCCCGCAGGAAGTAGGGCAATGGGGGATGAGCAAAGGAGGAGCCCAGAGACATGGCTGGATCCAGAAAGAGCTCCAGGGCCTGGGAGAGCTGAGCCCTAAGAGTGGAGAAGAAAGACAGAGGGGGCAGGAGGCGAGGGGCATGGGTGAGGAGAGTGAGGGGGTCGGTTTGCCCAGACAGGCAGATGTATAGGTGAGTGGGCAGTGAGCGAGGAAGCTGGAAACTTCTTGTGGACTTGGGCACTGGGGAGCCATCGATAGTCTCTGAGCAGGGGAATAGCCACAGAAGGTAAGGACATTCACAGGGCACCTCCAGGAGGTGTGGCTTCCTTGGGCCTCCCCATCACCCATTACCTGGGAGGGGCAGGGACAGCAGCAGTGGGAGCTCTACGAAGCATGGCCACAGCCCTCTGCCCTCCCTCGTGCCTTGGCAGGCCTCTGGGCTCACACAGCCTTGTGAATTCACCTGCTTGCCTGCTTGCTTATTGCTTATCTTGCTTCTGGAGGCACATTTTACACACAGTAAAAAGCACTGATTGTAAAAATGCAGTTCAATGAGTTTTGGCAAATGCAGACACCCGTATGACAACTAACCAGACCAAAAATAGAATGTGTTTCCATCATACCAAAGGGTTCCTGCCAGCCCCTCCTAATCATTTCCCACCCCCAAGAATAACCACTGATCTTTCCCAGAACGTCTTATCATTGGAATCACACAATATAGCATACAGCCCAGTGAGATTGTATGTTACCGTGGTTCATGCCTGTAACCCCAACACTTTGGGAGGCTGAGGCAGGAGGATCAGTTGAGCCGGGAGTTGGAGACCTGCTGGGGTTGGACAACATAGCAAGACCCCATTTCTACAAAAAAATTCAGTAATTAGCCTGGCGCGGTGGCGCACTCCTGTAGTCTCAGCTACTCAGGAAGCTGAGGCAAGAGGATCAGGAGCTTGGTAGGTCAAGGCTGCAGTGAGCTATGATTCTGCCACTGCACTCCAGCCTGGGCCACAGAGTTGGACCCTGTCTCTAAAAAGAAAAAGAAATATAGCCTTTTGTTCTAGCTTCTTTCATTCAGCATGGCGTCTTCAAGATTCGTCCATGTTGGTGTGTATATCAATGCATCACTCCTGTTTATTCAGAGTAATGTTTCCTTGCATGGATTTCCTTGCAATCCGTGTCTTGTCCCAGCCCACAGCAGACACTCGACCCTCTTCCATCAGCACCCCCAGGACACCTTTATCCATTCACCAGCTAATGGACATTTGGGTTGTTTCCAGTTTGGGGATCTTATAAACAGCTGCTGTACACATTTGTACCAGTCTGTATATGAACATCTGTCTTCATTCTCTTGGGGAAATATTTAGGAAGGGGATTTCTGGCTTGGATGGTGAGTACATGTCTAACTTTACAATAAACTGCCCAACTGGTTTCCAAAGTGGCTGAATCATGTTGCATTCCCACCAGCAACATGTGAGTGTTCTAGCTTCTCCACATCCTCACCAGCACTGGGTGTTGTCCGTCTTTCTAATTCTAGTTCTGCTGGAGGGTGTGAAGTGGCATCTGACTGTGGCTTTAATTTGCATTTCCCTGATGGCTAATGACCTCAAGCATCTTTTGCAACAGCCTTTCTGGAACCTCCACCTGGAGGTTGAGCAGGCCCTGAGACTTGACTTGGCTGAACCCCAGCTCAGGACAGTCCTCTCACCACCAGCCCTGCAACCTCCTCCTTCCATGGCTTTCCCAGCCAGCCCATGGTGCCCCCATCAGGAAAGCTGCCCAAGTCAGAAACCTGAGATTTCAGCCTCCTTCTTCCTCACTTCCAACCCACCAGCAACTCCTACCCTTCCTTCTTCCCAATTATCTCCCGATTCCACACTTTCCTTGCACCCTGCTCTAGCTCAGACTCCCCTCATCCTCGCACAGCCTCTTCCTCCTCCCTGCAGCCACCCTGGCTCCTTCCAGCTGCCTCCACCTTGTCCATTCCCCTAGTGAAAACTCCTGTGCCCATGCTGTTCCCACTGCCTGGAACTTCCTTCACTTTATTGCTTCCCTCCCAAGTCAACAACTCTGCGTCCTTCAAGTTCCAACCATCATTTTCCTGACCCACGCTCCCTCGCCCAGGTCTGACCCTATTGCTCTCAGCATCTCTCTTCTGGGCTCAGGGCCAGCCATGATCTGATCTTTTCCTGGGTGATCATTTGACTAATCTGTCCCCCTCTAGACCATGAGCCCCACAGGGCACCACCAGGCCTGTCCTGCTCACATGGCATCGCAGGGCCTCTCACGGTGCCTGGCACATCCATAGCAATCTGTGGCTTGATTGAGTGGCAAAGAGGGTTGGGATCTTGGGGGAAGAATTTGGGGATCCCCTGCCAGATCAGCTGCTGGATGAACTACCCCCAGGGGTGGCAGCCCCAGGCTGCAAAGAGACAAAGGACCTGGAACAAACTGAGCCCGCCATCCCCCGCCCCCCATTTCCTGTCTGCCCTCCTTCCTTCCCTGCTGGCAGAGCTGAAGTCAGCACAGTGGTTTTCTAACCGTGCAACCTGCTGCAGCACATGGCTCAGCTTCCTGAACCTCAGTTTCCCTGGCAAGAAAATGGAACAATCATGGCACCCCCATTATAGGGTTGTTGGGAATCCTAAATGAGATCATGCAAACTGTTTGGCAAGGCTCTAGGTATGCAGTAGGTGCTCGGTAAAGGCCAGCTGCTTGCCCCCGGCCATCCCTCTTCATCCTGGGCCCCAGCTGTTCTGTGTTGCGTCCTCTGCAAGGAGAGGGCTATGCTGTACTCAGTTACCCTCTCAAGTAGCAGCGCCTTCCCTCAGCAGCCAGAAGCCACAAAGGGTGACTAATGGGGGACTTCCAGGCACCAGGGCAGGTCAGCAGGGCTGAGGTTTGGGGCGTGGGATTCCCCCAGAAGGCCGCTGTGATCTCAAGGACAGCGTTACACAGAGCTAAGATCCTGGCTTTCAGGTCTGGCCTCCGATCTCATGATCCTCTCGCGTGACCTGGAGCAGGTGACTCCACCTAGCTCTCAGTCTCAGTTTCATCTTCTGTAAAATTGGGAGAATACTAGAACCTCCTGTGAAAGCTGTTTGAGGGGATTCACAGGGATACTGCAGCCGGGTGTGTGTTCGGGATGTGTTTGCTGAATGGGTGAGTGGGGTGATCCAGGCTGGCGAACGGTTCAAGGGCATGGGAGGCCCAGGCAGGAGGGGAGGGCCCAGGTGTGCAGGAGCCAGACTGCATCTGCCGGTGAGAGCTAATCAATAACATTTTCAGAACTTTGTGTCAGTTGTTTAATAAATTAAATTCTATTATATTAAAAGCCAAAGTCATCAGTACTCAAAACTCACCAATTCCTAATACTTTTACTACATTATTCGATAATCATTGCTCTCGTTACTAACATCTGTTGTATCATCGCGTATGTAATCAATGGTTGGTAGCTCAAAATCAGCCACGGGAGTATTTACATGGAGGACACTGGCAAACGCTACAGATCAGGGCTTTTTCCGATTGGAGGCCAGTTGTTTAAAACTTACCAGCACGCCACTGGGTTTGGGGCTCCGTTCTGACTAAATGATCTCCAAGTCTGCACCGAGGGAATCGCAGGCTTCCACCTGCTCTAAGAGCTGGCGGCGGGCGCCCCCTGGTGGCCACGTTGAGCACCCGGTATCGCCCACCCTGAATGAAATCCCACGCCTTGGAGACAGAGAAAACTGTAAAGGGAAGGTAGCCCTCTTCCAACAGAGCTGGAAAGCTGTGGTCACACAGCATCCTCAGCAGCTGTCAGGGACTAAGGGAAAGGCCCCAGAAAGATGGGGTGACAAGGTCCCCTGGGGAGCCACTCAGAGGCCCCCACGTCCTTCAACCTGAGTCCACAGCTCCCAGCTGTGAAACCTTCAGCTCCCCTTCTCCGATTTTTCTGATCCCTCCCAAAGAGGAGGTAGACTCAGTCTCTCCTGACCTGTCAAACTGCCGTCCCGGGTGTTAACTGCCCCAGCCCACGGCAGACACTCCCACCTCTTCCATCAGCATCCCAGGACACCTTCAACACACCTGCCTGTATGTATCAGATTTGACCGTTCTAGAAGTTCATGGCGAGGGGACGGACACTGCATTTCTGACATGTGCAGGCCCTCTCCTCACTCCTCCCGACGCTGTTCCAGGGCCCCTCCCCGTGACAGCTCTTTCCTGCCTTTCTCTTGTCTCTCCTCTTCCCTCCAACCCCTCTCCCAAGCAGCAGCCAACCCCTGCCAGACCCCGCCTCCTCCGTGAACTCTCTTCTTTCAGCCTAAACCTTTGGGGGCAAGAGGGGATGTCCTTCACCTCCAAAGAGACCATCGAAGGTATTTCTCTTTTCTTTTTCTTTTCTGTTTTGTTGTTGTTTTGTTTTGTTTTTGTTTTCATTTTTAGACAGCATTTCACTCCTGTTGCCCAGGCTGCAGTTCAATGGCGTAATCTTGGCTCCCTGCTACCTCCACCTCCTAGGTTCAAGCGATTCTCCCACCTGAGCCTCCCGAGTAGCTGGGACTACAGGCGCACATCACTGCACCTGGCTAATTTTTGTATGTCTTTTTGTAGAGATGGGGTTTCACCATGTTGCCCAGGCTGGCCTCAAACTCCTGAACTCAAGCAATCCTCCCGCCTCAGCCTCCCAAAGTGCTGGGATTATAGGCAAGAACCACTATGCCCGGCTGGAGGTATTTTTCTAGAAGAAAAAAAAAAGATTATATCTGAGATGACTTTTATTCCTCTTCTAGAAGGTAGAACAGAGTCTGTTTTAAGCGGCAACTTCCTTCTCTCTATATGGAAATGACTGGCAGGTATTTGGAAGCAGAGGACCAAGAAAGAGTCCTCTCCAAATCTTGGTGTTGTAATCTAATTGAAACTGCCTTTGCAAAAATCACAACTGAGGAAATTATGACAGTGAAAGAGATCAGACCTAACAGACTCCATCTTGCTTCTAACCTTTAAGCTGTCCTGGTACATTCCTTCCCAAAGTTAGGCTGAACTAACTTTGGGAAATAATTCAGTTCATGCTTTGACCCCAAAACAAATTGATAATAGCCCTTTCCCCGAAAAGACCCCCTTCTTGCCTGGGACCAGTCTGCCTTTGCAGGACTGACAAATGAGCTACAAGATTAGAAATGATGGTTTAGGGGCCATGCAGCCTCTGGCTCCAAGAGACGAAACCTCCCCAGATTTCTCCTGGGAATAACATCGGTGTTGTAAAACCTGAGATCAGTGCTTCAGATAGTTTGTAGTTCCTGCACTGGATGGATCAGCTGACACCACCCAGCCCAGTAATGTGACTTAACCAGTTCTGCCATCCCACCTGGGACTGGAAGACATTAAGAAAACCTCACTTGGACCCCCTATGATTCCATCTCCAACCTGACCAATCAGCACTCCCCACTTCCCAAGCCCTTACCCGCCAAATTATCTTTAAAAATTCTGATCCCCGGCCGGGCGTGGTGGCTCACGCCTGTAATCCAAGCACTTTGGAGGCCAAGGCAGGCGGATCACCTGAGGTCAGGAGTTCAAGACCAGCCTGACCAACAAGGTGAAACCCCATCTTAAAAAAAAAAATTCTGATCCCCGAGTGCTCAAATGCTCAGGGAGACTGATTTGAGTAATAATAAAACTCCCAGCTGGGCTTGGTGGCTCACACATGTAATCCCAACACTTTGGGAGGCAGAGGCAGGTGGTCAGGAGTCTGAGAACAGCCTGGCCAGTATGGTGAAACCTCATCTCTACTAAAAATACAAAAATTAGCAGAGTGTGGTGGCGGGCACCTGTAATCCCAGCTACCTGGGAGGCTGAGGCAGAAGAATTGCCTGAACCTTAGAAACAGAGGTTGCAGTGAGATCACACCACTGTACTCCAGCCTGGGCAACAGAGCGAAACTCCATCTCAAAAAAAAAAGAAAAAAAAAATCCCCTGTCTTGATAAATCGGCCCTGTCTAGGCAGCAGACAGGGTGAACCCATTGGGCAGTGACCTGACCCTCACAAGGTCAGTGCGGGTTTTGGTTGGGATAATGCAAGTGTTGCTTAAATAGCAGGGCCAACCTGGTTTGCTGAGTTTCACGGAATATGGGACTTTCAATGCTAAAATCAAGAAAGTCCCAGGCAAACCGGTTGACTGGTCATCCTATGCTTAAAATCTGGCGTCAGCAAACTGACAGAGCTGAAATGAGCTTGCCGCCCATTTGTACATAAAGCTTTATTAGAACACAGCCATGCCCATTCATTTATGGACATCTTGTCAGTGGCTTCTTTTGTACTACAAGGACAGAGTTGAGTTGTTGCAACAGAGGCTATGGTGTCCCAACAGCTAAAGCCTACGATATTCACTGTCTGGCCCTTTAAGAAAAAGTTTGTCAGCTTGACCTTTTCCACCATTTCACAGCAAATCAGAGCTTCTCTGAGTTGTACAAAAGGTTGCAGGCTGCACCGAGGCTCACCGATAAGCTACTGGCTATTAATGGGGACAGGGCCTGAGTGAACAGGAGAGGTCAGGGTGAGCTTCTGGAGAGTGGTAAAGATTCTGTGCTTGGCCAGGCTTTAATCAGTCAGGCCCCTGAGTCCTCTCCTAAGCCTATCTGTGCACTTCCTTGTAAAATCCAGTTCTAGGCCGGGCACGGTGGCTCACTCCCATAATCCCAGCACTTTGGGAGGCCGAGGTGGATGGATCATCTGAGGTTGGGAGTTCGAGACCAGCCTGACCAACAGGGAGAAACCCCATCTTTACTAAAAATACAAAATTAGCCAGGTGTGGTGGCACATGCCTGTAATCCCAGCTACTCGGGAGGCTGAGGCAGGAGAATTGCTTGAACCCCAGAGGCGAAGGTTGCAGTGAGTCGAGATCGCATCATTGTACTCCAGCCCAGTCGGCAACAGTGAAACTCCAACTCAAAAAATAAATAAAATAAAAGCCAGTTCTAACAAGAACTCTGCTAAGTCAGTTGAGCAACAGCCCTCCGGCTCCACACAATATCTGATCAAGTTCCACATCTGCCACCATCCCCAGGTGATGTCTGAGCACCATAGCCTGTCTCCAGCAAGAATCTTGTTAGGTCAGTTTAGCCAGAATTCCCCTTCCTCCGATGTTTCCTCTGGGTAATTTTCCAACCGCAGACCTCCAACCCTGCTTCCTGGCGAGCAGTCCTGCTTCCCCTATTGTACTCGGAGCTGAGCCCAAACTCGCCCCCACCGCAGAATCCCATACCTGCAGTCCCTGCAGTGATTGAGAGGGTTCCCCTCGCCTTGAACAAAGTCTTCCTTACCATGTGTAACAAGTGTCACTGAGTCACTTTTTTTCTTTAACAGGAGGATAGATTGATGTTTAGAGAGATATTGGTCTGAGATTTGGGGAAAACCAAATTCTGTGGCCAAAACTGGGTCATGGGGAAGTCAAATAAAGTGGTCACTGGTGGAGACCACCAGTGGTCGTTTGCCCCCCACCCCACAGCCTGAACTTTTTCCGGCCACCCAAGGATGTACAAGATGTCCCTGATGTCCAAGAGGCAAAACTGAAATCAACCTAACATCCCATGACAGAGGCCATGGGGGGCTCGGGACTGAGGACAGACAGCAGAGGACCAACCCCGACCCTGCACTAAGGGATGGAGAATTCCGGGAAGCCTGCCTGAAGGAGACAGCCTTGATACTTTGAAGGATTCAGCCATCATTTGTCCACCACATTTATTGAGTGCCTGTGCTGTGCCTGCAGCTGGGATACTGCAGTGAACAAGACGGAGCCCACCCTAGAAAGTGGCCACAGGGGGAGGTGGGAGAGGACGGCTGGGGGTCACCTGTCCTTAGATGGAAGCTCCTTGGTTCACCCAGTCCCAAAGAAAGGTCTGCCCTTGGGCTCGTCAAAGCCATCCCAGCCCTCACAGGCTGAGCCTCACCCTGCGTTTTCCCAGAGAGGTGCCCAAGAAGACCCAAGCTGCCCAGGTCGGAGGTGCAGCAGGAAACAGCCTCAGGAGTCAGTCACTCCTCAGTCCTCCTCCCCTAGAATGTCCCCTTCCTGTTTGGTGACCATGGCAACCAGAAGAAAATGGTGTTGGGGTGGGGTGGGAGAACTCGATCTTCCTTGCGTACATGGAATGAGACTCCAGTGACCTGGAGAAGCAGAGAGAGCCACGGGAGACATTAGAGGGACCCAGAGAAGATGGGGACAGGAAAAAGGAGAGACTCTCTCTCGAGTAAATGGCCTCCTGTCCCAGCCCTTGGCTGAAATGTGGCCTGTAGGTGGCTAGGAAGTGGCTGGGCTTCATTCAAGGAGGGAGGAAAGAGGTGGCCACTGGCCAGTCTACTTGACCCCCAGACCTTGGCTGCTCTTGTCCTGTTTGGGTGGCCAGGGTTCCTTCCCTGAAGATCCCCATCCCCAGGGGTCTCCGAGGAAGCCCAGAGCTGTGGAATGAGGTCCGGGCACCCAGGGGTGGCCGAGGAGAGACCATGGAGGCTGGGGTCTTGCCGAAACAGATGGCAGAGGGAGCTAAGGGAGGAAGCTGTGCAGGGTGAGGTTGTCGCCCTCATGGTCCTCCCCGGGTTCTGGCATCAGTCCCTGGCTCTTGGCCTTGGGCAGGCCCCCATTGGCTGTGGCGGGGGGGCCCTCACCCCCATCAGGCAGCAGGGAGGAGATGCAGACCATCTCGGTGGGGGAGTAATTACGTACGGGGTACATGTGGCTCTTGCGGGAAAGGCGGACTGCCAGCACCACAGTGCACACGAGGAAGACAGTGGCCACCATCGCCAAGATGAGAATGGCCAAGAGGCACTGCTTCACAGAGATGTGGTCTGGAGCCCCCACTGGGTGGCTGGTGGACAAATTGCTGGCTGCCATGGGGATGCCCTTGTGAGTAACAGAGGACACAGGAAAAAGCATGACCAGACCCCTTTTGGTAGTAGGTTCTGTGGACAGGGCCTGCATGGCTGCTGGTGGAGTGGTCTGTGCCTCTGTGGCCACCAATGGAGTGGTCTTTGCCTCTGTGGTCACTGATGGAGTAGTCTGTGCCTCCATGACTGCTGGTTGAGTGGTCTGTGCCTCCGTGCCCACTGATGGAGTGGTCTGTGCCTCTGTGGCTGCAGGTTGAGTAGTCTGTGCCTCTATGGCGGCTGGTTGAGTGGTCTGTGCCTCTGTGGCTGCCAGTTGAGCGGTCTGTGCCTCCGTGGCTGCAGGTTGAGTGGTCTGTGCCTCCGTGGTGGCAGGTTGAGTGGTCTTTGCCTCTGTGGCTGCCAGTTGAGTGGTCTGTGCCTCTGTGACTGCCGGTAGAGTGGTCTGTGCCTCCGTGGCTGCCGGTTGAGTGGTCTGTGCCTCTGTGGCTGCCGGTTGAGTGATCTGTGCCTCTGTGGCCACCAGTGGAGTGGTCTGTGCCTCCTTGGCCAGCAGGTGAGTGGTCTGTGCCTCCGTGGCTGCCGGTTGAGTGGTCTGTACCTCCATGGCTGCTGGCTCCGTGGACAGGGTCCCCATGTTGGAAAGCTCCATGCCCAGCTCTGTGACTGCCCCTCCTGCATCCAAGCCAGTAAAATGCCTTGTAGCAGGCTTCACAGTGGTAGGCTCAGGAGTTCCAGGCCCAGTCAGAAGAGTGGCATTGGTGATGTTGTTCAGTTTTTCTGGAGCCTCTGTTTCCGGCTCATCATACGTGTCGTAATCTTCAGTGGCCTGTCTCCGGCCCCGGGCAAGCAGGGGGCCCAGGGCTTTCTTGGCTCCATCTGCCCAGGGGTCCCACAGCTGCAAGCCGCTGCTAGGGCCCAGTAGGATCAGCAGCAGGAGGAGTTGCAGAGGCATGGCACCTGGGGGGAGACAGTGGATGGAGGGACATCAAGACAGCTTCACCCATGGCTTAGCGAGCACCCTAGACCACCACCCTCTACTGTCACAGCGGGAAGCATGTCTGGTCTGGAGCAGGGACTGGGGATTTAGGCTTCCCCAGGCATCCCTGACATGCCTGGCATGGAGAAGACCCTCATCCCGGAGCAGTTACTATTATTACTAATCAACATGAATGAAGCCATCCAGGAAGGCCCTTTAACTTCTAGATGGTGCATAGAAATTGATTTGCCTCCCTCTCCTTTTTGGTTGAGTCATTTTATTTGTGGACAAGACAATCCACTGGGGTATATAAAGAATTAGTGCTTCTAGTTCTATTAACTTTTCATGTCACTTTTTTTTTTTTTTTTTTTTTAGGTAGAGTCTCTCTTTGACACCTAGTCTGGAGTGCAGTGGCACAATCTCGGCCCACTGCAACCTCCACCTCTCAGGTTCAAATGATTCTCCTGTCTCAGCCTCCTGAGTAGCTGGGATTACAGGCATGAGCCACTGTGCCCAGCTTATTTTTGTATTTTTAGTAGAGATGGGGTCTCACCATGTTGGCCAGGCTGGTCTCAAACTCCTGACCTCAGAGATCTCCCCACCTCAGCCTCCCAAAGTGCTGGGATTAAAGGGCGTGAGCCACCATACCTGGCCTATGTTGATTTCAAACGTGCAAATCTGATCACATCTTAAACTAATTTATTTCTATTTATTTATTTACTTATTTATTTTAGAGAGAGAGTCTCGCTTTTCACCCCGTCTGGAGTGCAGTAGTGCAATCACAGCTCACTGTAGCCTCAACCTCCTGGGCTCAGGTGATCCTCTCACCTCAGCCTCCTGAGTAGTAGGAACTACTTGTACATGCCACCACTCCCGGCTAATTTTTAAATTTTTTTGTAGATAAAAGGTCTTGCTATGTTGTCCAGACTGGTCTCAAATTCCTGGCCTCAAACAATCCTGCCTTGGCCTCCCAAAGCATTGAGATCACAGGCATGAGCCACCACACCACCAGTCCACATCTTAAAATAATTTCTTAGAACCCATGTGCGGTAGCTCAACCCTGTAATCCCAGCACTTTGGGAGGCCGAGTCAGGCAGATCATCAAGTCAGCAGATTGAGACCATCCTGGCTAACATGGTGAAACCTCGTCTCTACTAAAAATACAGAAATTGGCTGGGCATGGTGGTGTACACCTGTAGTCCCATCTACTTGGGAGGCTGAGGCAGGAGAATCAGTTGAACCTGGGAGGCAGAGGTTGCAGTAAGCTGAGATCACACCACTGCACTCCAGCCTGACAATAGACCGAGACTCTGTCTCAAATAATAATAATAATAATTTTTTAGGGTGGGTGCAGTGGCTCACGCCTGTAATCCCAGCACTTTGGGAAGCCGAGGTGAGCTGATCACTTGAGGTCAGGAGTTCAAGATTAGCCCGGCCAACATGTGAAACCCTGTCTCTACTACAAATACAAAAATTAGCTGGGCATAGTGTCAATCCCCCTGTAATCCCAGCTACTCGGGAGGCTGAGGCAGGAGAATTGCTTGAACCTGGGAGGCAGAGGTTGCAGTGAGCCAAGATCATGCCATTGCACTCCAGCCTGGGAAACAAGAGCAAAACTGTCTAAAAAATAAAAATAATTTCCTAAACCAAACTTTGTGATATTTGCACCAGACACATCTGGCCCTCACAATTATCCCGATTTTACCAAGGATAACACTGAAGTTCAGGGAAGTGAAGTGAGAGGTGAGAGGTCAAGATCAGATTTAAAGTCAGTGAGGTTCAGGAAGGCACACAGCCGTCAGGAGAGACCTGACCTAGTTAAGGAGACAAAAGGCTGGGCTTGTGGACTTGGGTGGTCGAGGAAGGACACAGCAAGGAAAAGGCGGAGCTTGAAAGCTATGCCCCCCAGAAAGGCCAGTCACATACTTACCAGGTGCCATGCAGGGCATAGGGTTGAAAGCGTAGACTATGGGTTCAGATAAGGATGTTCAAGTCCCAGCTCTGCCCTTTACAAGCTGTGTGACCTTGACACAGATGCTTGCCTCCCTGAGCTTCCGTTTTCCCACCTGTAAAATGGAGATAAGAAACCGTGTCCTTCTCATAGGGCTGCTGAGAGAATGCAACAAGGGGATGGATTCAAAAATTCCAGGCCGGCGGGCATGACCGCTCACTCCTGTCATCCCAGGACTTCAGGAGGCTGAGGCAGGCAGGTCACTTGGGCCCATGAGTTCAAGAGCAGCCTGGGCAACGTAGTGAGACCCCCATCTTGAAACAAATGGAAAAATTAGGCCAGGCATGGTGGCTCATTGCTGTAATCCGAGGACTCTGGGTGGCCACGACAGGTGGATGGCTTGAGCTAAAGAGTTCCCGACCAGCCTGGGCACCATGGTGAAACCCCGTCTCTACGAAACACACATTAAAATTAGCCAGGAGTGGTGGTACTCCCCTGTAGTCCCAGCGGCTCGGGAGGCTGAGATGGGAGAACTGCTTGAGCCTGGGGTGATCAAGGTTGCAGTGAGCCATGATTGTGCCACTGCACTCCAGCCTGGATGACAAAGCAAGACCCTGTCTCAAAAATAAATTTTAAAAATTTTAAATAGAAAAATTAGCCAGGCATGGTAATGCACGCCTGTAGTCTCAGCTACTCAGGAGGCTAAGGCAGGAGGATTGCTTAAGCCTGGGAAGTTGAGACTGCAGTGAGCTGAGATCGTGCCACTGCACTCCAGCCTAGGTGACAGAGTGAGACCCTGTCTCAAAACAAAACAAAACAAGAAGCCAAAAGTTCCAGGCTTCTGATAGGTGCTTAATAAATGTAACACACACACACACACACTCACACACACACACACACACACACACACACACCCCTTTGCTTCCCAATTTACCTTCAGGGCAGCAGAGTTTCTTTGGGGTAGAGTCCTATCTGGGGTAAGAATCTACCGCCCGAGCTTGGCCCCACTTTCCTGGGGGCAGGGACTTTAGGAAGAAGCCACCAGCTTGGAGACATATTTCATCATTATGAACACACTCACAGCCACCAACCCCCACTTGGGCAGTTCTCTTTTCCTAGAAGGCAAAGCTCTCAGCCAGTTCCTGGAAGCAGAGAGAGTGGGGGCAAAATTGCAAGGCCCGGCCCCCCAGGTTCCCCGGTCGAGGGAGACATCTTGGTGAGTCAGGACAGGACTTGCTGCAGCCCAGAGGCTGGGAGCATAACACGGAGGGTACTGGGCCCGTGTTCTTCAGGTGGGCTGTCCCTGTGGCTGACCCCTCCCCTACACCCTTCCCCACAGCCTCCCACGTGCAGAGACAGCCTGGGGCGGAGAGGCTGGGGCCTGAATCCCACACTCACCCCCACTTAGCGGCTGTGTAAACTTGGGCAGGTTGCTTCCCCCTCTCTAAGCCTCAGTTTCCTCCTTGTCAAACAGGTGATATTGCTCAAAAAAATCATCATGAGAATTGAATGAATGTATGGAAGGTCCCAGAGGCTGGCTTTCAGCAGGGGGTACTTTACCTGCAGGACCCTCTTCGGGGCTGCAGGCAGAGAAGCAGAGGAAAGGGAGGGCTCAGACTCATAGGGTGTGGAGATGGGGACCTTCCTACCTTCCCCGTGGGCATTCGGGCTTTGAGAAAGCAGAGAGCTCCGTACCAGTTGTGATGAGAGCTGGCGCACTGGGAAACCACACATCTCCTTTCCTGGGCCCGTCTAAAGCAGCCACCTTATCCCACATGTTCCTGGTGTCAGTACTAAGAGTCCCTCATCCCCCAAAACCCCTCACTCCTAGGCAAACTGGGCGTGGCGGTGTGTTGGTCACCCCAGCCTGGTCCCTGCCATTCCACGGGCTTCAAGACACAGCAGCCTGGAGCCAGGCTTCAGCTGAGCGGGCACCAGCCCATCTAACAGGAAGAAAATCTGAGGCTCAGGCAGGCACGGTGCCTCCAGCTTGTACTCCTAGCACTTTGGGAGGCCGAGGCGGGAGGATGACTTGAAGCCAGGGGTTCAAGACCAGCCTGGGCAACGTAGTGAGAGATCCCTGTC
Source organism: Cacajao melanocephalus (assembly GCA_963573385.1). Lineage (NCBI taxonomy): Eukaryota > Metazoa > Chordata > Mammalia > Primates > Pitheciidae > Cacajao > Cacajao melanocephalus. Next base: position 115,085 of record CAUYLG010019357.1, on the reverse strand, counting down.
TCTAAAAAAAATTTAAAAATTAGCCAGGTGTGCTGGTGCATGACTCTAATCCCAGCTACTTGAGAGGCTGAGGCCAGAGGATGGCTTGAGCCCAGGTCGAGGCTGCAGTGAGCTATGATCGCACCACTGCACTCCAGCCTGGGTGACAGAGCAAGACCTTGTCTCTAAGAAATAAAAACTTTTTTTTTTTTTTGAGGAGTTTCACTCTTGTTTCCCAGGTTGGAGTGCAATGGCACAATCTTGGCTCACCACAACCTCCACCTCCTGGGTTTAAGCGATTCTCCTGCCTCAGCCTCCCAAGTAGCTGGGATTGCAGGCATGCGCCACCACACCTAGCTAATTTTGTATTTTTAGCAGAGATAGGGTCAGGCTGGTCTCGAACCCCTGACCTCAGGTGATCTGCCCACCTCGGCCTCCAAAGTGCTGGGATTACAGACTTGAGCCACCGTGTCCAGTATTTTTTTTTTAATGAAAGAAAAGAAAACCCCAGGCTCTGAGAGATCTTGTCTCAGCTGAGGCCACACAGGTAGAATGTGGAGGAGTCGAGTTTTCTCACTGTGTATGGCAGTTGGCATAATACCGCCTTAATATTTGCTACAGTAAATTATTATACAACAACAAAAATGCCATATGCAAAAGCCCCTGCCTTAGAGGGATGATTTCATCCTCTAGCTGTCTGGTGACCTCATTCCCACTCACTCCCATGTTCACTGGTTCTAAGGGCGCCCATCACACAGAGGAGCAGGCAAAGCCTAGAGTCAGGGGGTCACGTCCAGGCCCCATCTGCCACCTCTCCTCTCCCTGGAAAGCAGAAAAACAGTCCCACGGAGCGGGGCCAGGGCAGGGTCCGACAGAGGGGTCTCCGGTGGCCATACTCTGTTTGTCTCGATGCTTGCCTAGCGGAGTAGGTCAGAGACTGCTCATTTTGCGTCTTTCACCCTAAAACCAGGCTGCTTCTGCCCCAGGCCCCATCTGGACCCCATGTGGCCCCATCCAGTCTGTATGGAGGAGCAGGCTACAGGGGCCCAGACTCCAACTCCAGAGACCCCGCCGTGTGGCCACCCTGAGCTGCTCAGGAAAGATACCCGTGGGGCTCCAAGCCACTGAGAACCTCACCCTGAGAATCCTGAAACTGCAGTCACAGCAGGCAGGATCTTGGAATGTTAAAATTCAAAAGACAGCATCTCAGGGTTTGGGTCAAGTAGTCATCAATAGAAGGAAAGGCCCCCAGTAACTGAGGTGCAGGTGTCTCCCAGATCCCAGAGCAGATCTAAGTCCGGGTGGACAGGACAGGCCCTTCCCTGGGAGCCACATCAAACCAGGTCAGTCCCAGCTCTGTCCCTTACGAGCTGTGTGACCTTGGGCAACTCACCTCACCTCTCTGAGCTGTGGGTTCCTTCACTGGAATACAAGGACAATGGTAGCACCTGCTTTTCATGGGGTTGTTGTGGGTTGAAGAGGGCCAGGAGAATGCCCTGTCCTCCCGGAAGCCTTTCCAGATTGCCCCAGGCACGATGAGTCATCTCCCGTGTTAAACCATTTTAACTGTTCATTTACTTTCTAAAAATGTATTCACACTGGCCCCTAAACTTCCAGAGGACAGGAAGCACAGCTGTCTTGCTGATCAGGCCACAGACCGGGATTTGGCCGATGGGCAGGCACACACCTCTCCCAACGCTTGTCCCAGGGGCTCGCAGCCACAGAGGCTGTCTGCTCTGCTGCTCCCACTAGAACGCAAGGTTTTGGAGGGCAGGAGCTCTCCTGGGTCTCCTGGCAGCCCCAGGGGCCTCACTAAATGCTTTTGCAGGACAGGTCACGTGACTGAGGCAGGGGACAGTGCCCAGAACTGCGCAGCATATGCTGTCTTCACACTTTTCACACGCCATTTGCCAGCAGACGCTTTCCAACCTCTTTCCATCATCTACCCCAGCTGACATCAGGGAGCCTCTGTAGACATTTTTTCCCTATTTATCATCTCCCTCATGATATATTTACTTATTTATTTATTTACTTTTAGAGATAAGGTCTTGCTCTGTTGCCCAGGCTGGAGTACAGTGGTATAGTCACAGCTCACTGCAGCCTTGAACTCCCAAGTAGCTAAGACTACAGGCGCATGTCACTAGACCCGGCTATTTTTAAATTTTTGTAGAGATGGGTTTTCTCCATGTTGCCCAGGTTGGTCTCAAACTCCTGCTTCGGCCTCCAAAAGTGCTGAGATTTACAGGCATGAGCTACTGTGCCCAGCCCTCCTCACAAATATTTTTATTTTTTATTTTTTTTTTTGAGAGGAAGTCTCACTCTGTCACCCACGCTGGAGTGCAGTGGCACCATCTCGGCTCACTGCAACCTTCACTTCCCAGGTTCAAGTGATTCTCCTGCCTCAGCCTCCCGAGTAGCTGGGACTACAGGCGCGTGCCACCAAGCCCAGCTAATTTTTAGTATTTTTAGTAGAGATGGGGTTTCACCATGTTGGCCAGGATGGTCTCAATCTCCTGACCTCGTGATCTGCCGGCCTTGGCCTCCCAAAGTGCTGGGATTACAGGTGTGAGCCACCACACCCAGCCCTCATGAAATGTTAATAGCACAGATATGCTGTATATCTGTTTAATGTCTGGCAGTTCAGTGTTAGTTGAGATTCTTTTGCGTTACTCGCCCCCCTAACTCCGCCAAGAACCAAGTTACTCCTGTTGGAACCCAAATTTGCTGGCCTGATAAAGAGGAGGTAAGGTATTTGCTTGGCGCAAATGAATTCAATGAGACCTACATCTGGTTTTAATTGAACAGCTGTCTTTAAACCGTTTTCTAGAGACCCCGGCGTAGACAAACAGATCAACAACCACAGACTCCCAACACACACACACCTGCCATCTTATCTTCTAGACTACTGGCCCCCCCTGCCATCTTCCTGTTCAAGCTCAGCAAAGGAGATCAAGACACAGGCCTGAGGTCACCACGGGCTCCATGAGCGTCCTGCAGCCATAACCACGCCGCCAGAGGTAGCCGCTTCTCCCCTTCAAGCCTCAGTTTTCTCATCTGTAAAAGGGCCACTGTCCACTCTCCAAGGTTCTCAGATGATTGATTCCCCAACTCTTCTGAATGCCCCGTGCTGGGCCCAGCCTGGCAGCCTAGCCCTTCTGCCATCGGAGATTCAGCTCCCCTGGCTGCTGGCCAAGGCTGTTGAGGGAAGCATCAACCACCCAGGGCGCGGCCTCCCCAGGTAACCACAGAGGAAGCGGCGCTGGGGGCGTCCGAGGGCCTGGGGGCCACCTTCTGAAGCCCTGGCACACTGAGGGCCCTGGCTCTGGGGCCCTCAAAGTCTGAGATGGGGGAAAAAGGGAAAACAGAAGAAAGAGGAAAGGGAAGAGAATTCCAGGCAGCAGAAGCCCGGATGTAGATAATATTGGGGGGAAGGGAGTGTGTGAATGTGTGTGCAGCGAGGCACAACCAGCCCCCACCATTTCCTTTTAGTGTCCTGAAAGCATCTCAAATACAAACTAATAAGAGTAGTCAAACTTTTTTTTTTTTTTTTTGAGATGGGGTCTCACTCTGCCACCCAGGTTGGAGTACAGTGGCACAATCTCAGCTCACTGCAACCTCCCCTCCCAGGCTCAAGTGATCCTCCCATCTCTGCCTCCCAAGTGGCTGAGACCACAGGCATGCACCATTACTCCTGGCTAATTTTTGATATTTTTGGTAGAGCTTGGGTTTCACCATGTTGCCCAGGTTAGTCTCGAACTCCTGAGCTCAGGCGATCCACCTGCCTCAGCCTCCCAAAGTGCTGGGATTACCAATGTGAGCCACCACACCCGGCCAACTATTTTAATTATTATTTTTTTTTCCATTTTGCTAATAGTATCCTAATTCTAATATTTTCATAGTTTGCCACAGACAAGTGTCATTTTCTCAGTCTTATAAAAAGTGGGAAGAATGCATCTTTCTCTGAAAACAACTTTTTTATGTGTCCATAATATATGCAGCTTTTTTTTTTTTTTTTTTTTTAAGATGCAGGGTTTTACCACGTAACCCAGGATGGTCTCGATCTCCTGACCTTGTGATCCGCCCGCTTCGGCCTCCCAAAGTGTTGGGATTACAGGCGTGAGCCACCATGCCCGGCCTAACATGTGCAGCTTCAAGACAAATCCTGCACTCCCTCTACTTTCTGGAATCTTCCAGACCTAATCTCAGCTCTGCCCCTAAACAAATCCTTTCACCTCTCCAGGCCTCAGTTTCCCATGCAGGAAAGGAGAGGGTAGGATAATTTCTAGAGAAACACTCATGGTGTCTCTGATTTTCAAATCCAGAATGCCCCCAAGTCAGAAGCTGCAGGCAAAGCAGCTGGAAGGGAAGTAAGTTAACGGGAGGTTGGGGGTGGTGGGTCACGCCTGTAATTTCAGCACTTTGGGAGGCTGAGGCAAAAGGCTTGAGGCCAGGAGTTTGAGTCTAGTCTGGGCATCCCAGTGAGACCCCATCTCTAGGAAAAGTAAAAATATTAGTTGCATGAGGCGGTGTGTGTCTGTAGTCCCACCTACTCAGGAGGCTGAGGTAGGAGGATCACTTGTGCCTAGGAGTTTGAGGCTGCAGTGATCCGTGATCATACCACTGCACTCCAGCATGGGTGGCAGAGTAAGACCTTGTCTTAAAAAGAAAACAAAAGCAGAAGCAGGATTCAGAAGAGACACCAGAATAAGGCCACAGACTCCAGGAAGACTTTAGTCTTGAGCCGGAGGAGCCTCAGTTTGCCCTCCCCAGGGGCTGCAGTTCAGGAAGGGCCTGGAGGTCCTGCCCGGGCCTGCCAGCAGCTATGAGACAGGCCCCTGGCCCATGGGGACCTCCAGCCACTCCCTGTGGTTTTGCAAGGCAACACTTACCACTGTGCTTAGCAGAGCATAGGACAGCTGCCTCGTGGGCCCAGAAGAAGTGGCTTCTCTGCTTTAGTGACGAAGCCCCAGCCCACGCTGTCGGGCACTGCTGTGGCACCCCCTGCAGCAGTCCGGGACCCGAGCAACCCCCAATGGCTGTGTGTGGAAGAAGGAAGCGAGAATGTGGTTACTCAGGCAGGGCCACGTGACAGCCCACACCCCCTTGTTTGTGACAGCTTTGGTGACAACGTTGATCAAGCCAGGGTGGGGAGTGACACAGGTACCTCCTGGGTCTGACATTGCTCTTGGATTCCCGTAACTGTGAAAACACCAAGAACCAAGTGGAAACTCTCTGGGGAGACATTCGTCGGTTGTGGGTGGGGCCCAAACTGAGAGAGTCCACAGCTTTACTCCCGTGACAATGGATAGTGGGGGCCACAGGGGGTCCCCTGAAGGACAGGAGTGACTAGAGAAAAGGGAGAACGGTCTTGCTTCTTGCCCAAGATTGGCGGGGGGCGGGAGGGAGTGGGAGGTGGTTGGGGAGTAGAAAACACAAAACACAGACCTTCAAAGGGTTTGTAAATATGGTGCATTTCTTCTTTCAGGACTCAAACACTCTCTCTACATCCACAGCAAGGGCCCTTTTAGCTGCAACCAAGAGCCTCTCTAGGGAGCTGGACTACAGATTCCACAAAGTCAAGGCCTGCTTATTGTATTTCTTCATCCTCAATTTGTTCATTTGACTAACTCTGGCATTCCAGACTGCATGCCCTGAGGTCCAAAGGCCAGCCATTCTAGGCTGCGGCCCTCCGGTAGCCCTTCATTCACTGAGGAGGCCAGCAAGTAAACAAGTCCACAGAACATTATGCCACAGTGACACAGCGCAGTGAGTGCCGTCCTGTGGTGAGCAAGGGAGGGGCCTCTCCTTCCATCCTGGGTGAGGGAGGGACGTTAAAAGAGGATCTTCCAAGGAGAAGTGGCACTTGAGGTGACAAGCTGGGTGGGCATCCCAGGCAGACAGCACAGCAGATGCAAAGGCTGGGAGGCCTGAGAACACCCAAACACTTCGGGAAGGGAGGGAATAGGGAACTCCCAAGGTCTGCCCTGAGACTTTGCACCAGACAGGGGCTCAGGACATGCAAAGAAAGATATTCACATCTTGCCTTACACACAGGGTTTTTTGTTGTTGTTGTTTTCGTTTGTTTTTGAGACGGAGTCTCGCTCTGTCACCCAGGCTGGAGTATAGTGGCGCGATTTTGGCTCACTGCAACCTCCGCCTCCCAGGTTCAAGCGACTCTCCTGCCTCAGCCTCCCGAGTAGCTGGGACTACAGGCGTGTACCACCACACTGGGCTAATCTTTTTGTATTTTTAATAGAGACGGGGTTTCACCATGTTGGCCAGGATGGTCTCGATCTCTTGATCTCATGATGCACCTGCCTCGGCCTCCCAAAGTGCTGGGATTACAGGCGTGAGCCACCGCGCCTGGCCTGCACACAGGTTGTTTTAAAATGAAAACCAGAGACCCAGCATGTATTCACCATGACAGAGTCTCAGCCACCTTAGGAAGCTGCAGCTGGAAGGAGCCAAAAGCTCACCCTACCCGCACAGAGAGGGAAATGAGGCCCCAAGAGGGGAAGTGAGACACCTAGAACCCAGGCTGCTCACTCTTCCGCAGCAGGTTTGGAAATAGCCAGCCTTCAGGGACAGGGGACTGAGAAACTCCAAACAGAACCAAGGCTGCCTGGAGGTCACTCTGATTAGCGGAGGTGAGTTCCAAGCTGTCTGTCACATCCAGCCTGCCTTGTGGTTTTGTGCAGCTTGTGAGCTAAGAATGGTGGTTACATTTTTAAGTGGTTGGAAAATGTTTTGTGAAAACTGTGAAATTCTAGATTCCGTTTCCATAGATAAAGTTTTCTTGGGACACAGCCACACTCATTGGTGTACACATATCGTCTATGGCTTGTTTTCAACTCTGTTGCAGCGGCAGAGTTGAATAGTTTCGTCACCTGCAAAGCCTCACAACACAAACGTTTAACATTTCCTGAGCCTGTGGTCAACGCCAGACCCTGTGCTAAGTGCTTTGCATTTATCAGCTCATATAATCCTTGAAGCTGCCTTTAGAAATGAAGAAACTGGAGCTCAGAGGGAGAACGCGCCTTGCTCAAGGTCACACAGAGTAATGGCAGAGCCAGGACTCCAACCCAGGCAGATGGAATAAAGCTCTTGATCTTTACCCCTAGCCTGGGATGGTGCAGGCTGAACGGTGAGCTCCGGCACATCAGCAAGGAGTGTATGTAAGGAAAAAGGAGTGGCTTAGCTGCAGGTAAGCTATTTTGTCTGTGTATGTGTGTGATAGGATCTTGCTCTGTGGCCCAATCTGAGAGTGCAGTGGCGTGATCATAGCCCGCAACAGCCTTGAACTCCTGGTCTCAAGCAATCCTCCCACCTCAGCCTCCCAAATAGCTGTTACAGGCACACACCACCACGCCCAGCTCCAAGTAATCTATTTCAAGGTGAGACTTGAGCAGCAAAATTTCCTTCTCAGAGCAGCAAATATTGCTAAGAGAATTCTGGTGTATGTCGTCTGTGTGAAGACCGTAAAACCACATTTCACCACACCTGACATCTGTGAGCGTCAAAGATTCAAAGCGAACATGTTTCTGCTTCTAGGAATGAAGCCCAGAAAAAATATTCCAAAGTGCCTTCCAAGACTGAACCAATGATATCTGAGGTAAGAGAAATATTGGGGAAAAAACACAGACTCCCATACTGTGGAAATAAAGTCATATTTATATTGAATGCTTATAAAGCACTCAAGACCTGTTAGGCAGAAAGGAGAGGGTACAGAAGTCTGAAAACAGCATAATTCAAGTGCGCTTGGGTGCGGAGAGGACAGACTGAAAGAAACGCTCAGAGTGCCCACCTGTCTCTGGGTGGCATCATTATGAACGGCCTTTGCCTTTTAAATCTATTTTCTTTTCTATATTTGTATATAGAAAAATGTATATAATGATGTCTATTTCACTTTTTTTTGAGACACAGTCTCGCTCTGTCACCCAGGCTGGAATGCAGCGGTGCAATCTCAGCTCACTGCAATCTCCGCCTCCTGGGTTCAAGTGAATCTTGTGTCTCAGCCCCCTGAGTAGCTGGGATTACAGGCATGTGCCATCATGCCTGGTTAATTTTTGTATTTTTAGTAGAAACGGGGTTTCACCATGTTGGCCAGGCTGATCTGGAACTCCTGACCTTGGGGATCCACACATCTTGGCCTCCCAAAGTGCTGGGATTACAGGTGTGAGCCACCGCACCCGGCTACGCCTATTTCACTTTCTGTCAGGAAACTGATTTCAAGCAGGGCAAGGATATTATGGGCACCCTAGATTTTGAGATGGCTAGACTTAACGCAGCTTTTCTCTCTCTTCTTCCGGGGTCTGTTGGGGGCAGCTCCTCCCACTCCCTATTATGTTTCTTAGGGCTGCCCACCAAGGTCTCCTCTGCCCCAGCAATGGGGCTAGTCCTACCAAATCTCCAAATGCTCCTCAGCTTCATCTCCATGGAAGATTTTCTGGAGAGGTTCAGGAACTTGTTCAGACATCATAAACTAAACTCCTAAAGAGCAACCGATGACCTAGAACAAGGATCAGAGAGCTTATTCTGGAAAGAACAAGATAGTAAATCTTTCTGGCCTTGTGGATCTGTCACAGAGATTCAAATCTGTGGTCGGGGAGAAGCAGCCACAGTTGGTGTATAAACATATGGAGTGTTCAAGACTGTGATGCTGCCTTCCTCGGTCCAGAGCACATATATTGAGCCCTGACAAGTGCCAGGTGCTGGGATGAGCCACTGACAGTGTCGGCACCATCCCTGCTCTCATAGAGCCTACAGGTTAGTGGTCAGGTCAAAAGCCACCGCCAGCCAGGGATACTGAATGTAGGCGGGGGAAAACACAGGCCTGGGAATCAGAATTGCGTCTTTGCTTTGAGCTTGTTGCGTGGCTGTGGGAAATTTGCTTGGGCTGTCTGAACTCGCCTCATCTGGAAAATGAAGCTTTGAATGATTAGAGTGGAAAGAGGCAAGAAATCAGTAAACATCTGAGAGTAGGTTGGGCTCAGATGTGAGCATATCCCAATTGCCTGACCTCTGACTCCCTCAGTCCACCTTCCTTAAAATTTCAGAGCAAAATTTGCTTCAGGTCTTGGGATGCCAGCCCTCAATACATAAGAAGCCCCTCCCCTCCTCCAAGTACAGGAACTGTCTTCCCTATGCAGGATTCAATGGATCCCCATTGCTTTTAGAACAAACACTCAAATCCCCAAGATGGCTGGCGCTGCCTTGACCTCTCTCTTCCTCTCCAGCCTCATCTCAGAATGCACGTTCCCTTGTTCTTCCTCTGGCACCCTCTTTTAGTTCCTCTTACATCTCACCCTAACACAGGACTCTGCCTAGAGCAGTTCCTTCTGCCTAGAGCCCTCTTTACTACTCCTTGCCCAGGCAACTGTGACTCACTCTTCAGAGTGCAGTTCGTGTGCTCCTCCCCAGCAAAAGCCCACTCTGACCACGCTGCTCCCACTTCATGCTCTGAGCCCTGTGCCTCTTTCCTGCTGAATAAATGTCTATCTCCTGGGAATTCCAGAAGAAAACCATGTGTGTTGCTCACCATAGCACCTGGCACTGAGCAATAACTTCTGCTGACATTTATCAGGCACTTCTTCATGCTAGGCCTTGTCCTAGGCCCTTGGCATATATTATTATTATATTTTTTTGAGACAGAGTCTCACTCTGTCACCCAGGCTGGAGTGTAGTGATGCAATCTCAGCTCACTGCAACCCCTGCCTCCCGGGTTCAAGCTATTCTCCTGCCTCAGCTCCCCTAGTAGCTGAGATTACAGGCACCCACCACCACACCCCACTAATTTTTGTATTTTTAGTAGAGACAGGGTTTCGCCATGTTGGCCAGGTTGGTCTCAAACTCCTGGCCTCAAGTGATCCACCCGCCTCTGCCTCCCAAAGTGCTGGGATTACAGGCATGAGCCACCATGCCTGGTCTACTACTTTGTTCAATTGTCACAACTGCCTCATGAGGTAGGTACTATTAGTGTCCCCATTTTGTAGATTGAAAAAAAAATGGTCCAGAGAGGTTAAGTAACTTGCCGAAGGTCACAGAACTAGTAAATAACAAAGTCAGAGTTTGAACCTGGGATGTCTTGACAGAGCCTGCATTAAATCACAATACATATATGTTGAGTATATACATGATTCCAGTTCCTCCTTGGAGTCCTTGCGTGCTATGACTGGTTGAAGAGGACCCAATGCTCCCTACTCCTCTCAACCCCATGTGAGCTGCTTAGGGTGTGGAGCAGGGATTGCAATCAGCAAAGCTAATGGGTGTTAGGTTTCTCTCTACATTGGAGCCCAGTAGTGGGTTAGCCTGGGCAGCAAGGGCTGTTTATGGGTCGTCTGGGAAAAATGTGCCCCTGGTTATAACTAACTGCCTGTTAGTGTCGGAACAGCCCCATGTTAAAGCAAAAGCATGGCTCACTGGGCTCCTGCTTAGAGCTCTGTTACAAGTGGATCCTGAGCAACTAAAGATTTGGTATTCAAACAGCCTACAACCTCCTTATACTTAAATGATTGTCCATGCACTAAATTCAGGCTTCCTTCCATTCGCTGAGGGATGAAAATGCCTGCAGCCTCAGGGTGGCCTCGAGTCCCAAGAGGCAACACCACAGCCTGTACAGCTGCACATGTGCAGTGGCCTATTTAATTGCATTTTGCTCCTCTGTTGTTTCGGGGTGGGGAACTGTTCCCACCAGTGACAAGCACAGCTGTAATAAAGCCTCATACCACAGACACAAAGAGAGGAAACTGTGGGTGCCAAAGGCCAGCGAAACTCAGCTTCAGCCTGGTATTTACCAAGCTTAGGTTGGTCAACAGTACAGTTATTAAAGAAAATGAAACATTAAACATTTGTGGAATCCCAGAAATATGTGGATAGGCAAGGACAGTAACTGACAGGCCAGGTATAGCCTGAGATTTTAATAATGTATTTGTAATTTGCCAGGAGCTGTTATCCGTCCCCTACAAGATGCCAGCTTCCTCTGTGAACTTGTGTCTGCTTCCCTAAAAATGGGGATAACAGGGTGACGTCACTCATAGAATCCCACCTGCCTTCCCAGTGGTCACTATCCCTCCCAGGAAGCTGAGGCTCCCTGGTGGTGCAGGAAGGTACAAGTGGACCGGAGCCCAGCCAGACTGCAAAGTCCGTTCCTTCCTCCGAGGAAAGCAAGAGTCTGGCTGGTGATGCCACTTGTTTCTCAGGGCAGTGGTCTTTTCAATTTACTCACAATGGGGACCCCTTGTTCAAACGAAAGCAAAGGTCTCATGAAATAGAATAAGAACAGAGCTGCTCACAAGCAAGGCCCAGAAGGGAGGAGGGGAAGCCACACTCAACTGCCCGCCCTCCCTGTTGCCCTGCTGCTACGGGGACTCACGGGTTACAGCTTGCTAATTTGAATTATACAAAGGGGAAATGGTCACTGTAGGCCTGGTCCGGCCAGGATTCAATTCCCTTTCTCAAGTGGGAACAGAGCTCTGTGGAGTTCACTTTCAGCCCCAGATTTTGGTTGCAAATCTGGGTGGCACTAGGAACCAGTTTCTGGGCTGGAGACTGCAGCATGAGGCCGTATCTCCAGAGTGGACGAGAACAGGGGCTCCCCAGCTCACTGGGTCTGCTTGGGCCAGGAGTGGCCAGTGCTGCTGGTCCCAGACCTGGAAGGCCAGAGAGCAAACGAATCTTAGAAGTGTACTCCAGACTCCGTGATTCTTCCCCAGAGGTTAGTGGCTGAAGGAATCCATGCCTCTGGCAGACATCCTCGATCACCTGGCTCAAAGACCCCTTGAGAAGGGGGTCTTTAGGGAAAAGACCTTGGTGTTGTTTGAGGTGGCCAGGGACCTGGCAATAGGAGTCCTGGGATATTTCATGAAATTTAAGGTCAGAAATGCAGCTGGACCTTAGGCATGGACTTGGGGAGCTACATGGACCCAGAAGCCCTTTCTTCACTGCGTACCTGCTCTGCCTGCATGCTCCCTGGCTTCCCCAACTCCCAGGCCCCCATAAAGGAAAACCCAGATCTGATGCCACTGATGATGGTTCCAAGGGGCTCATAGGTCACCTGGAGTTGACCGTGATCCAGAAGAGTCTTATTCAGTGAGCAAAGTACTGCTGGGCAGATAATGCAATAGGTGCCCCCATCCCAGATAATGCCTATATTTTCAACTATTCAGTCATTCAGTAAGTACTGATCGACACATCATGCCAGATTCTTGGGATCCTGGAGAAGGAAACCAGTGCCTGTTCTCAGGCGGCTTATATTCAATTCGGGGAAGACAGTCAAAACTCCAATGAGATGACAGGCCAGCTATCAGTGGTACTATGGTGCTACGGGCGCTACTTGTGTATGGGGATCAGGTGAAGTGCTGAGAAGTGCAGACACTGGAGGTGGGGAAAGGATGGGCGCTCCCGAGAGAACAGCACATGCGAAGCTCAGAGGTAGGAGGCCTCCTGAACACAAGAGAACATCAGCAGAGGGTGAGGGGCGGCAGGGCAGGCAACACAGGGCCTCCTAAGCCAGTGGCAAGGATTTATCTTTTATTCTGAGTAGAATGGGAAACCATGGAGAGTTTGAAGGGGTCTACGAGCTTTTTCTTAAAGGACTATACAATAAATATTTTAGGTCTTGTGGCCATCCAATCTCTGTTGCAGTTACTTAACTCTTCAAGTACAGAACAAAAGCAGCCACAGACAATGCCAGTGTGTTCCAGTAAACTTTGATAGACACTGAAATTTGAATTTTGTATAATTTTTACTCGTCACTAAGTATTTGCTTTTCCCCCCAACCATTTAAAGACCATCCTTAGCTGTGGGCTACACAGAAGCTTCCAGCAGGTTGGAGTTAACCCATGGGCCTTAATGTGCCTTCCTCTCCCTTAATACCCACAAAGGTGACTATGGTTGCTGCTCTGAGAACAGATTCAAGTGGGTGGGGGAAGCTGGGTTAGGAAGCTGTGATTGTTAACCCCGTCCACTTGATTGGGCAATGGCGTGCCCAAATATCTGGTCACACGTTACCCTGGGTGTGTCTGTGAGGATTTTCTGGATGAAATGAACATTTGAATCTGTGGCTTAGGAAAGCAGGTTGCTCTCCCTGGTGAGGGTGGATGCATCCATTCAGATGAAGGCCTAAATAGAACAAAAAGGCAGAGTAAGAAGGAATTCCTCGCCAGGCACAGTGGCTCATGCCTGTAATCGCAGCACTTTGGGAGGCCAAGGTGGGTGGATTACCTGAGATCAGGAGTTTGAGACAAGTGTGGCCAACATGGGGAAAGCCTGTCTCCACTAAAAATACAAAAATTAGCCAGGCATTGTGGTACATGCCTGTAATCGCAGCTACTTGGGAGGCTAAAGCAGGAGAATTGCTTGAACCTGGGGGCAGAGGCTGCAGTGGGCCGAGATCGTGCCACTGCACTACAACCTGGGTGACAGAGTGAGACTCTGTCTCAAAAAATAAAAAACAAAAAGAAGGAATTCCTCCTATCTGACTGCCTTCAAGCTGGGACATCAGTTTTTAGCTGTTTTCCTATCTGAACTGAAAAACTCAGCTCTCCTGGGTCTTTCTGCTTGCTGACTGCAGATCTTGGAATTAGCAGCCTTGGTAATCATGTGAGCCAATTCCTTATAATACATCCCAATCTCTCTCTCTCCCTCCACACAGACCCTATAGTTCTCCTCTTCTGCAGAATGCTAATACAGAGGCTCTGTCCATGCAGAAATGATGGGGGCACGGACTAGGGGAAGTCACTGTGGAGGTGTAAGAAGTAGCTGGGCTGTGGACGCACTGTGAAACCAGAGCCCACACGAGTTGCTGGCAGCCTGGGTGTGGGATATGAGAAATGGGAGTCAAGGAGGCTCAGAGGTGGAAGAGCATGAACTTCCTCCTGTAAACAACTTTTGGAGACCTTGACAGAAAAATCATTCCAGAAGTAAAACAGGAAACAGGCAGCTGGAGGTAGAGAAACCAGTTACAAGGCTGTTCCGACACTGGTCTGGTGTCTACAGGGGGAGGCACCTGGCAGGTGGCCAGATGCCCCGATGGGATCTCCACCTTGTGGCTTATGAGGCATTCTGGGCCACTGCGTCTTGAAGACACTGCTCAGGGTGTTAAGAACTCATTTTGCATTTGGCGAGCTGTAGGCGGGGATGGTAATAAGCAGCCCAAGATTTTGTTTGCCATGAGGTATCATTACAACTTCAACAACCCAAATAGCATCTCCGCATGGAAATGAACCTGCAATAGCTCCCTGTCACATATGGTGCACTTCCCGGTTCTCAGACTTCATCACTAGAGCCCCTAAGCTTGGATCTTATTGCTGAACTCCTTCAGGGCACTAAGCATTAGCCTGAGCACCTCTCCTGGCTGGGCCAGGGGTCACTTGCTGCACTACAGTTCTCTACAGCCCCGTGACACTCGCACTGTAATTATAAGCTCTCACTCAGTGAATGCCAAGATTAATCTAACTCTACCTAGTGGGGGAGAGATTAGGAAATGGGTGATGAGAAGGCACAGGGCTGTAGGGAAGGGAGCCCTGCTGCTGCGGGCCTGAGAGGCACCCAGTGGAGATGAGCCTGGACAAGCTTGGCAACCAGCCCCCTGACCGCGTTCTGCAGCATTTTGGGGGCCCAGGCACCCTGTGAGATCCCTTTCCACTGTAACCAGGCCCGCTCCCTGCTCTTCCCTTTGGAGACACAGATGACTGCTCCTCTCTGGCAGCCCAAATCTTTCTCTACCCCCACAACTGCCTGCAGGCCTTTGTCTGAGCCACTTCTCCCCAGTTCTGCTCCAAACCCACCACGAAGTCCAAAAGTCCACTTACTCTTTGAGATCAGTGTGAGGAAGCCATCCAGAGAACAAAACTAAGAACCCAGTGGTGAGTGCCCAAGCTCAAGTGTGCAGATTTTTTTCTGACAGCAGAAGAGACCTGTCTACTTGGCTTCCAAGTTGAGTCCTGAAGTGGAATAACTTCCTCCTCTGACTTCTGACCACAGGCTCCCTAGGCAATGGCCCTGACACTGCTTTCCAGGCCCTCACCATGAAGCCTGTCACGCCCTCACCCATTTTCGTTCACATGCATTAAACTCCAACTACAATGAATTTGAAGGATCCCATCTACCTCTCTAAACTCACCTTCCTCCACATTTCAGCCAATCCAACCAACTCAGCAGCCTCCTTATCCTCAAGGATCTTGGGATGTGCATTCCCATCTCCCACACAGCCCTCCTGACACTCCCCACAGGGGAGCTTTCACCCGGCACACCATGGCCAGTATCGCCTAGCAAATACACCCCCACTCCACACCCAAATGTTCGAAGTTGAGGATAAGCCATTTGCTAGTGAACTCGCAGAAGGGACGAGGACTGCTACCATCTGCACATCAGCTGCCTGGGACTTAACATTTCACACGTCACATTTCAAACAGAGGCAGCAGCTGCAGCTGAGATTAAGCATATCAAAGTATACTTAGCCCTTACTGTATTGGAAGAAAACCTATTTCCCAGTTCCTATGACCTTCATTTTCTGCCATATTAAAGTCTTATGTAACTTTTTATATAGCCAATCTGTCTTTTCCTTTGTGATGTATTCCATTGCTTTAGAGCTTACATTTTTTTCTCTAATCTGAAGTGTAGATTATAAGGGACTTACTTTCTTCTAAATAGAAAAAGAAAAGGTTTATTTTAACTGTGGACTCCATTAAGAATGTATATTGGTGTCCCTGCTGCCCCCACAGCTAACCAAATGTTGCTGCACCATTTCAAACATCGTCACTGATTTATGCTTATCTTAATAATTATTAACTTATCACTAATACATTCATTTTAACAATGCCTTTATGGGAATGAATATATTTATAGGGAATTTATAAATTCAGAAAAATAGGATTAAATAAAAATTACACACAACTTTACCTCCCTATAGGAATAACATTTCTCGTATTTATTCTACACATAAGTATATGTTGTATATGCATATATCCTTTAACAAGTTTGTCACAAGCCATCTGTTCTGGGTGGTTTTACATATCTGTATTAGGAAGCCTAGACGTCTCACTAGAAGTTCTGATCCTGAATGCTCTTATGAGATCCAATGGACTTCACTTTCTTCCCCATCTTGCTTCTGAATGGATAAGCCAACTAACATTGTTTACTGCAGAGTGACTCCATGGGATAGAGAGCTGGTGAGAATTTCTTTGTAAGCACAGTTTTACTTTTTCTGCTGACATCAGCAATGCAGTTCACTGTGGGGCACTTGGGACACACAGAAAAAAGTTGGTAGTGACATCCAGCACCGGAAATAATATACTTTCATGCTTCAACCTAGGTAGGTATTTTTTTTAAGCCCAAGTTGGAATTTGACTCTGTTTTACTATTTTTTTAAATGTTTCCTATTCAATATTCTTTTTAAATGACTTTAAATAACTAAACAGTATTATAACATATGAATGTGACAAGTAATTTAACTGATCCTCTTCCGCAGAGGTGATTTTTACTCTACTAATTCCTGAATATACCTCCCACTAGTTCCCTGGGACAAAATTCCCAGAGGTGAGAACCTTGGGTCTTAAGAAAGGATTTAAGACTTTTGACACACTTGTCAGACTGCCCTCTGGAAAAGCTGTCCACCCTGCACATACACCCTTCTCACAGGAATGGACTGCCACCCCTACATTCTTTGGCAAGGGACTGCTTTTTAATGAACAAAAGAGCACAAAGGGCACTGTCCAGCCTGGACATCAATGGTTGCCCTTCTGAAGCAGGAAAGGTATACGCTTGGCGATGACTCACATCCATGACTCGGTGCCAACATTTAAATACTTAATGTGCCAGCAGAAAGAGAAGGGGCCACTTAGAGTTAACAGATTCTTAAGAGCCAACAAAGAGTTTTTCTGGATGCAGAATACCAAGTACAGCAAGGGAAGTGACCTTAAAAAAAAATGGAAGTTCCCCCCAGACGAGGTCTGGCTTGCTGTCTGGGGCAGGCATGCTGACCTTCAGGTCTACTGGCAAAGAATCGAGGTGGCCCGAGTAAGAAAACAAGTCAGTCATAAACAGACCACCACGCGCCTCCTGGCTGACCGTTGGCACCTCGGGTCTATAGAGAGCCCTGCCAACTTCTACTTCCTGCAGCCACAGTGGACCAAGAACATGGCTGCCATTCTTCTCACAGACTAAAGCAACTTTAAGGCATTTGAGGAAGGGGAGCTTCATGCTGACTATTCATCATATTCACAAACATTCAGAAAAAGCAAACAGTGGGAAATTCTTTGCTACAATCACTGAAATGTCACAAGAAAATGTCATAGTGCAAAAGGGAAGCCCTGCAATTCAACTGACCCTGGAAGCCTGCTGGAATAAAAGTCACAGCTGAGCCAAGAGAATTTTGCTTCTACTGAAGAAAAGGCGCTTTCAAATGCCCTGTCAGGAAATCAACTCCCAGTCTACTAGTAACAGTGGCGGCCATGCAGTGAGGGCTATTTGTGTGGCCGGACAGGTATTCCTCTCATCTGAACTACATGGAATTATCATCCTCCTTTCAAGAAAAGGGACTCAAAAGGATTAGGAACCCCACCCCAGAACATACCACTGGCAAAGGTCTGAGGCAGGATCCAAATGCCCAGGTCTGTTGGAAGCTAGAACACAGGGTTTGACTGGCTTGGAGACCTTACCTGCTCTCCCTTGCGATTGAGCTGAGCCACCCACATGCACTTCCCTGGTACTTACCCCAGAGAGGACTATGCCACCGTGCTCGTCCAGCAATCAGAGAAGCTATGTCAGGCAGAGAGGTGGGGGCTGCCTCACAGACAGCCAAGGTGTGAAATAAACACAAACACATTTTGTAATCAATGATTTTTATCTCTGAAAATGGAAGCAAGTGTTTTGACAGAACACTATGGCCACTCTATAAGAGCCGACCTAGGAGTAATTCACTGTCCTGGGATGTCATGGCTTTTTAAAAAAACAAAAAACAAAAAACAAAAAAAAAAAAAACAAGACAAAACAGGAAAACAATCCACAATGTTTAGGGTGCCTACTCTGAGCCTGTCTGGGCATTCATTCATTAAATAAGTCGTAAGCTACAAACTAAGATCAGGGCACTTTCCTTCACTCTCCCCTTCTCTTGGAACCACATACCCTACGGTGTTTCACCATGAACAACTTTGTTTACTTCATTAATTCGGTATCAGCACCTTCAAACATTTCTGAATCTCAGACACAAAGGTCCTCGGCAGATTATGATGATAAGGAAACAAATACAGGTTTGAATATAAGTCATTGTCATGATTGTTTTCTTTACATCTCATGATCCACTTCAATATGAAACACACAAATACACACACACGAAACCACATCAAACATTCAGATGCCCTGAAATTGTGGAGACAGCATTCCCAATATTGGCTGGATAAGAACACGGTACCTTTTCTACACGGACATTACTCCAAGTTCAGCCATCACCACACTCTGCCATCACCTTGGCTCCCTGTATATAGACGTTTCCTGCCAGGCCCATGCCCACACCAGCACAAGCATGTGCAGGAGTTCCCTTCGTGGTCCCAATGGCACTACACATTTCACGTTCAATCACAGACAGCCCTTCCAAAACACAGGTCTCTTAAATCTTGTTTCCCAAGCATGCAATATGAGAAATTGGAAATGGGGCAAAGTTCTAGCTAACCAAGCTCAGTCTCTGACCCCGCTCCGAGTCCAGGGAGGCTCTGTGCTTTGAAGCAGCCTTAGTGTGAGATGGAGAGGCAGAGTAGGGTAGTTGTGCAGAGGGACACGTTTGTACGCATTAAAGCTACAGCAGAGGTCTGTGTTCCTGTTTCTGCTTCACTCTCGATCATTCTCCTCAGTCTCAATATTCAATTCAATCGCACCCTCTGGCCTCGTCTTAGCTTAACGTGGTTAGAGCTAAAAGGCAGGAAGGAAAGAAGGAATGGCTGGGGGAGCCCTGAGAGGTTGCAGCACATGTGAGGAAGGGGGTAGAGCAGGAGCTTTGTTGGTGGAAGGAGAACCACTTCCTCTTCCAACACAGCATGGGGAGAGCATGGGGACAGCACGGGGAAACAGGATCACCCAGCACAAATACCCGCTCCATACGCCCTCATTTTTAGTCCCCACCACTGCACTCAAGAGCCGGGCAAGCTGCTGAAAAGGGCAAGAGGGAACACTCAGCAGTACACATGTCTTCCTGTCCCAGGCACCCTTGTCAAGTACTGACCAAAACCTGAAACACGATGTTTAAAGTGATGAATGCAGTAGATCCTAGGTGTGTAACAAACTGCAGAAACACATGCTAGTTTGGGTTAGATTATAATCATCTGAAGCACAGGATAACCGAGAAGCAAAATTCCATTCTGGTACAAACACTCAATATCTAGAAAAGAGAAAGGAAAGGAAGAAATACGATAAGAGCTTTTTTGATCAGAAGACTCCATGAAATGAGAAGGGTGGTAATATGAATCCACGTGATTTTTCAAGTCTTCCTGCTGTACAGTCATCAAGACCTTTGTGCTACAAAGGAGTCAGCACCATGTGGGCTACTGCTCTGATTGTTCTCAGATGAATGTTTATACAAAATAATATCTTATCTTCATTTAGTTTATAAACATACATGGTGCTGTCCCTTTCAAATTAAGGAAAAAAAACCACACACACAAATACTGCAAAGTAGCAAAATACAAAGGAAAACAGAGCTACTTTTGGTTTTGGCAACATTAAAAAAGAAAGAAATATAAAAAGCAATGTGGCATTGGTCCCTATTCATTAAAAAAAAGGGGTAATTGGGCACGACACAATCAGAATTAGTTTGTTTTCTAAAATTCAGAATGTTTGGGATTTTAAAAGTAGCACTTTTTAAAAGTTCAACAAGTCACATAATACTTAAAACATCAAAAAAGCTTTCTGATAAAAAGGTCAGCTTTTAAATCACGTTTTGTTAATTCGGGAGACAAACTGAGTTCTTACTGGAATGTGGCCTATCGCTGGTTGACAAATCTGAAATGGAATGTCTCCAAATGGCAGTGCCTCCCTTCCGCCCTCCCTAGGACCACACCAACAACCAGCTCCCAAGCACAGGTTCTTGCTCCCATTTTTTGTAGGGGTGGGGGTGGGAACTTCAGGCTGCTATCTTCGCCATCTGCTGTTCTAACTTAGAAATACGCTCATCTTGATTGCAGATTGTGTCTTTTATAGATTTGATCTCTTTTAAAATCTCATCCAACTTGGCTTCATTTTGCTAAGAAAACAAACAAAAAAAGGAGGCAGTGACTAAAATGCAGTAAACAAAGTTCAACACAGTTCAAAATTTGTAAGCTATAAAACGTAATTTTCTGTTTTGTAAACAGCAAGTCACAGTCACCAAGCTGAAAAGAGAAGTCAAAGCCCTACTGCATCTGGGGCTTTGAATGCAATGAGCACTGCCCAATCCATTTGAAACCCTGTAGCAAAACAACAGTGTGTAACAGTGCCACTTCTGATCCTGAGGCCTGTGCATTTACTCAGACAAAGGGTCTCCTGGGTCACAATTAGACTACAGGACAAAACACAATTAGACTATAGCTCCTTCAAGGCTGTCCTACATCCTAACCACCCCAATCACTCCATCAAGAGTAACTTCTACCTGACCAGAGCAAGGGGAGATTCTCCCAGAAGCTACAGAGCTCCTGCCATCTGTGAGGGAGACTCCTTCTTAGGAGTGAAACCCTTGCCCTGTGTGCCCACTCCCCCTCTCTTCCACAGGACCTGCTCTCCCGGCAATAGCAGCACTCTCTAGTGGCCGCAGTGAGTCAAGAGCAGGCTCGATTCCCATTGCCCCACCCAAACAGCTCTTGCTAAATCCCCCTTGTTGCCATCGCCACACAGCCAGATCCTTCTGTCATTGCCACTCAGCTACATCTGAACACTTGGCACTCCCTCCATCCAGGGACCTCCTCTCCCTGGTGCCTATGAACCCACGCTCCCATGATATTTTATTTCTACCCAAAACAGGAAAGGATTAAACTAGTTTGGCAAAAGACAGGAAAAACCCAAGAGGCTCCTGTTCACACTCAGAAATGGTAGGAGACTAACACCTATCCCAGTCATGATGGTTTGTGGCCACATTTGGCTCCTTTAATGGGGCTAAAGGAGCTTTAACTCCATTAAAGGAGGCAAATGTGCCCACAAACTACCACCATCACATGACCTAGGACCTTCTCCCACTTTTTCGTTTACTGAAAACCCCCGTGCACCCAGCTGGGACAGTCCTCGCCGATGCCCTGGACCATAAGCAATTTACAGAAGATAAAGTCTGAACCAGCCAAGCACCCCTGCACTCTAGGGGTCCTCACCACACTGGCGGTGTCTATGGTTTTCTTGGGGACGCTGATCAGGTCACACTTCTTGTTTGCAGTGGGCTTGCTATCCAGAACGTTCTTCTTGACCACCTTGAGATCCCTGTTTTTGCCTGGAATGTACCCGTGCTTCAAGGAGATGAGGATTGGGTCTGCATTCTTGCCCTCGAACCACTCTTCTGCCTCCAGTGCAGCTTCTGGCCCCGCTGTGTCAGGATACAGGTCATCTTGGAAAAGGTCAGACTACAAGAGACATTTGGCACCCACAGGTAAGGAAGAAGAAAGGCCTAGAATTTTTTAATTTTATTTTTACATTTGTTTAAAGCATGGATTGTTTAGAAAACTGGGCACTCACCTTCCTGGGAACAGTCATGATAATAGGTTCACACTTTCTCTCATGAAGTTTGAAGAATCTTCAGAGGGGAAATAAAGGCAAAGTTGTATTAGGTGAAATATGAGGCTGAGTAACAGGATTAATAATGACTTTTCTACAATGCTGTCTGAAACGTCAAGTGTTTCTTTACCCATCCCCACATCTGATCCACCCTGGGAATAGGCAGAACTTAGTGTTCTGGGTTGACAGATGAGAGAATGGAAGCTGAGAATCACAATGCTAGGAAATGGCAGATTGGAGACAAGAAGCATGAGTAGAGGTCTAGGTATTATGATGACAAATGCCAATTATCTGGGGGGCAGATAAACTGTGATGCAAATAATAGCAACCCTGAAACTGACTCACTTGTGAAAAAATTACCATGTCAACACACGGGAGAGAACAACACAATTTTCTTTTTCAGTCAAGACGAGAAACAATAAAAAATTCTCTCTAAAGCTCCTGACAAGAGAGGTGGCCTTAGTGAGTATTCTGGCCAGACCACCAGATCAAATGGCTGGTGTGCAAGGGGGGAGTTGAGTGTAGGTGTAAATGCTACTGGGGAAATGTTTTCTGAATTTTAAGAGTTTAAGTCAGAGAAGACACTGACACACCAAACATGCAAACCCAGTGAAACTCACTTCTCCTGCAAAACCTGCAGCCTTTGGCATTTGAAACTGGGCAGGAGTCCAGTGAAGACAGCCTGGCAGATACATTGCTCTAATGCCCAGGGGAACAAAAGCTGAGTAGAGCTCAGGGTGGTGGTAAAGGTGTTTGTAAAATCATCATCCTCTCTAAAAAGAAGTTTGTGTCAAATGTGCCTGTTTACTATTTCAACCAAAAACCAAAGGAGTCCCAGATAAACCAAAAACTTTTTTTTTTTTTTTTTTTTGAGACAGGGTCTTGCTCTATCACCCAGGCTGGAGTGCAGTGGCACCAGCTTACTGAGGCCCTGACCTCCTATGCTCAAGCAAATCCTCCCACCTCAGCCTCTGGAATAACTGGGACCACAGGTACAGACTACCACGCCTTGCTAACTTTTTAATGTTTTGTAGAGACAGGGTCTCATTAGATTGCCCATACTGCCCTTGAACTCCCAGGCTC
Organism: Cacajao melanocephalus; assembly: GCA_963573385.1. Classification (NCBI taxonomy): domain Eukaryota; kingdom Metazoa; phylum Chordata; class Mammalia; order Primates; family Pitheciidae; genus Cacajao; species Cacajao melanocephalus. The sequence goes on along the minus strand of CAUYLG010019357.1, from coordinate 92,303 downwards.
AAGCAATCCTCCCACCCTGACCTCCCAAAGTGTTGGGATTAGAGGGTAAACCACCACTCCTGGCCCAAAAACATTTTTAAAGACTGATTTAGTGAAAGTTCTGCAGTTAGTATAATGATTAAAAAGCCTGACCTGGCTTTGACTTCCAGCTCTACTACTAAAACCCGTGAGAGTATGACTACCTCATCAAGCTTCAAGTTCTTCATCCATAAAATGGGGATAAAAGTAACATCTACCACATAGGATTGTTATGAGAAGTGAAAAAGGTAGCATGTAGCGTATCTAGCATAGTACCTGGCATATAATAAATGCTCAAGAAACACTTCAGAAACAGGAGACATTCTGAACAACTGTGTTTATAGTCTGTTGAACTTTTAGATGACAACAAATGTGTTCCAAAATACTGGATGTAATCATAAGTTCAAATTCAGCCTATTTTGAACCACATTTTGATTAGTTTGGTTTAAACCATAATTTTCAATTATCTTTAACATAGAGTTCTGGGTTTTTTGTTTGTTTTTTGAGATAGAGTCTCACTTTGTCACCCAGGCTGAAGTGCAGTGGCGCAACCTTGACTCACTGCAACTTCCACCTCTCGGGTTCAAGTGATTCTCCTGCCTCAGCCTCCCAAGTAGCTGGGATTATAGGCACACACCACCATGCCCAGCTGATTTCTGTATTTTTAGTAGAGATTAATGTAAAAAAGGGACTTACATAAAAATTCTTTTACTTTTATTTTGAAAGTCATAAGTATCAATTCTTTAACTGTGAGACCAGAACAGCAAGGTTTTTCAAAGTCCATACAAACACAGTGTTAATAGAAATGTGTGGTATGACCCTACCTATGATGATGTAGTGCTAATTACTCTGCTGTTTGAAATGGCCAGTGGTCACTGAGTCTCAGAGGGTATCTTTGTTGACTAGCATGAGAAAAAAGCCTGTCCCTTAGGAAGCCCACTGACATCATAGAATATGAATTTTTAAAAAATCAGAAGTAGTACAGAGAGGAAGAAATTGTATCACAGCTGAACTTCCTAAATCAAGCTAACCTACCACCCCATTGTAGGATCTTTGCTTTCTCTAGTTTAGGACCAGTGGGGCACCAAATATAGTTTTGACCCTGGTTCTTCCACTCATAGAGTAAGAAAACTACCCCTGTTTCCATCCCCAAGCCAGGCTCTCCCCTACTTGCCCACCAGAGAACACTGACCATGGCCTCAGCTTGAAGATTAAAGATGCATGTTTCACTATTTCAGTAGCTATGCAATACACCTCAGTATGCCACTTAATTGCTACACTTCAGTTGTATGGGGAGGAAACAAAGTATTAATTCCATAGTACACACAGGATAGAAAGACTTGGGCTTCGTAGAATTTCTTGTAGCTGTATTGCTCTGGTACCATCAGGCATTCAGATGATGATAAAAAGTGAGATTTGCTGGGTGTGGTGGTGGGCGCCTATAATCCCAGCTACTTGGAAGGCTAAGGCAGGAGAATCGCTTGAACCAGGGAGGCGGAGGCTACAGTGAGCCGAGATCACACCACTGCACTCCTGCCTGGGCAACAGAGTGAGACTCTTTTTTTTCTCAAAAAAAAAAAAAAAAAAAAAAAAAGTGAGATTTTCATAATGAAGAAACTTGGTTTTAGTGAATATCCTCAGAAAGTACCATCTCATGGCAATGAGTATAATTCTACTTTCTTACTTAGAATAGTAAGATATTTTTGAGATCTGAAGTATATGCTAGTCTCAGTACAAATAATTGTCGCACAGTTACACCAACCTAGAGTACTGACAATCTCGATTTTTTTACCTGGCAATCTCACATTTGTTCACATCAAGTCCCCTCTTGGGCATGTAGCCCATCCCTCTCTGAGGCTCCTTGCTGCTGAATGTGTTGAGGTAGTGGACATACGGGGATTCATCTGTGATCTCAAAATAGCGAATACTGCTGTCACCCTGTAAGAAATCAGAGATAAGTTTGTGTCTGATTGTTAACTGAAACATCTGTATTATGTGGGTATCTCTCTCCTCTATAAACCCAGCATTGGTTGGGACCCCGCTTCAGTAGTTAACCTCTGTTTCCTCATAAAGAGGCTTGCATATGATAAAATTGATAAAGCATATGACAGTTTCTTTTCCTCATAAAGTAACCCCTCACTTATCAAATGCTAGCACGCCTTTTAAGTGGTCTCCTCAGCCTCCTACCAAAGGCTCTAATTTTACTCCCCTGAGCCTAGGTACCAGGCCAGAGTTAGGGCAAAAATGTTAATGCCTCTGCTAAACAGCTACACTGCAATTCAACTTCAAAAAACAAACAAACAAACAAACAAAGACTAAGAGGATTGCCAAGAATGCAATTATTAAGTATTCATTCACTGGCACAGCGCAATGCCGTTCACAGACCTAAGGGCACCAATATCAGGCATTCAGATGATGACAAAAAATGACATTTTTCTAATGAAGAAACTCAGTTTTAGTGAGTATCCTCAGAAAGTGCCATCTCATTGCCATGTGTACAATTCCACTACTTTCTTGCTTAGAATGGTCAGATATCTTTGAGTGCTGAAGCATATGTTAGTCTAAGTACAAATAATTGTCACACAGTTACACCAACCTGAACAATGAAGGCAATCTTGTCTGGCAGAGAGGAGATATACATATATGCAAGAAAGAAGAAGACAAAAATAGCTAGGTGGTATCATGCCTCAACAGTGCTCCCAGTTCTCATGATTTCCATTTGTCTCAATGATTGAGATATCTAAAGCAATGGAAAAGAAGCTAAACCCTTACTAGTCATTTTCTGCATACCCAAAAGAATTTTCCATCTTGTGCTACTAATATCTAAGTAACTGCTCATTTTGTTCGTTTTAGTTCAGTCAAGGGCAACAACGGCAAGGTCAATGTACTTAACACCTGTTAACATCTGCAGTAAAATGGCTTTCAAGGAAACAGACAAGATCACCGTTTCTAAGAAACTGACCTATTATAAAAATGTAAAGCAGGTCTGCAGCATGCTCAATCAACTATGAAAAGGAAACATCACCAGCTTTACTACCCAGCGAAGGGCTATCTAACAGGTCTAGGGAGTATATCAACAGCTCCACTGCTATTAATTTATTTCAACCACAAAAAGTTCTAAGGAAATTGAGCCTACAAAAAAATAAGGAATTATAAGGTTCCCACCTACAAAAATGAAATAATAAAGCTACCCACAGTCTAGGCATGCTGGGCTCATAAGGCAGGAGGAAGATTCTTGGAGTTCAGTGAGGAGTCTCCCTATAACTGCTGTCACCCCTGAGCTTTAGTCAGGACTCATATCTTCAAGCCCAGAATCCTAGTTCTGAACCCCAGGAACAAGAACCTTCCAGAGAGTCTCTGAGGCCCTCAAAAGTTTGCATCTACACAGTACCATTCTCTTAACAAGTCCATGGTGTGTAGTACTAAGTATACACGTGCTCATCTAGGGTTATCCAACAGATTTCAGCATTAGATGTGGCCAACTGGTTACCCCTCCCTGACAAACGCACAGGTAAATCTAAAATCGCCAACCAGGTAGTATTGCTGGTGAAGAAGAAACACCAGTGTGTCTTCTTTTCTTCACAAGAGTGCCCTGATTGGAGCATTTTCCCCAGCACCCAACCCAACCCCTGCTTCAGTCAAAAGTATGGAACATGGCGTGTTGTCACTGCACAACTGGCAAGCTACACACAGTCCAGTCTCAAGACCTAAAAATACCAAATTATCTGTCCAGAGCTTATAACATATACACAGAAATTAGAAAAATTAAACAGATACAACACATTGCCCATCCTCTAAATCTCTGAAGGATAAATGTTTCCACTTATAGGATTTAACACCAAACATCAAAATTACTGTTTACCTTTCCACATAAGTAAATGATGCTGGTGTCAGGGTCATAGAAAGGCAGCAACACCCCATTGCTAGTGTCCATCTCATGAAGAGCGATTGGTTCCTGCATATTTTTCTGGGGGGAAAATGATATATATGTGCGTGTGTATACATTTTTTTAAAAAATACATTTTTATAATCTTATTATACGTTCTTCTATCCCAATTAAGTGAGCCATTTTCCTAGAATAATCGAAGTTTGAACTATGCACATGCAATACTCATACATGTAAAAAGCAACAGGGATGCTAAATGAGATCCAACTCACTAAAAATTTCACTGATTTGACAACATTCACGCATACATCAGTGTGATTTCATGACAGTGATGACACAGCTATTCTCCTTTGTGACTATTTTCTTTTCCTTTTCAGCCTATTTTCTTTTTTAAAAGTACTTTTGAAATTATAAAATAAATATCTGTGATTTTAAAAAGTTGAAAGATATAACAAACAACATAAAAATCATTTCATATTCCAAAATCCTACAGCCCAGTGAGTGGCAGAAACTGTTATCATTTTGATCTATTTCCTTCTGACACATGTACACAGAGATTGAGATACCATGTATGTTGTATTTTTCCCCACTTAAGCTAATTATGAACATTTTTCTAAGCATGACCATTTTGATTTAGACAATTGATCATATTCTTTATGATATATGAACTTATTTCCCAAATCCAAAACACTAGATTCTTCATACATTCTTTTTAAAAAAATATACAACAGCCCCTTCAGGAGTATCAAGAGTATGTCTTTGAAATACATTTACCAGTAAGTCTCCAGTGAGGATAAGAGCTTCACATCCAATTTAAGACTAGCAGGCACTTAGAAAACTACACTAAGAATCCCATAATCTGCTTATCCACCGGAAGACCTGCTCAGAACAGAGAGAAAGCTCAAGTGAAAGCAAGCGGAAAGGCTGGGGAAGGCGTACCGGATTCCAGAGAGCCAGCTGCCGCTCGCTCATGCGGCTGAAACCAGTGGTGAAGACATTGCCATCGGCCAGGAAGATGGCTCTCATGGGTCTTGCTCCTTCATGTGCTTTCTCCTTCTCCTGGAGAGCAAAAAGGCACATGCCACACATTAAACTACAAGGAGACAAGGTGAGTGGGGAAACTCCGGCATTGATCCAACCTCACCCACTGCGATTCATGTTCACCTGGGTGTGGGAGGGAGGTCAGTGTGAACCATCCCCCTTTCCCCAGATGAGGAAACAAAGAGATACTATGTGATCTGGACAAGGCCCCTCAGTGAGGTAGCAAGAGTGCCAGGATTTGACTCAAAAGCCTCACTCTCTTCACCATATCCTGCTGCCAACCCAAGTCCATGCTCTGCAAAAATAAAACACATGAAAGGACTCTGCCAAATGTCTGTTTCTCAAAAGGATACTAATGTAAGGAGATTAGATATGCCCTACCATTTCTACCAATATCATAGGGCAGAAAGAAGCCTTGTCTAGTTAACCCCTTCCTTGACCTCACTAGTTTAATGAGTGCACCAGGACAACCCTTGGAAGATCTGGGTGGAGAAAACACTTTGTGTGGGGCTGGGCGAGTCCCCAGTGCCCCATAACACCAGCCACTATAACTGCCCGACTTTTGAAAAGAAATGGTGCCAAAGGACAACCACATCTCAGGAAGGGCCTCAGAGTATGGCAAGTGAGGCCTTCTCGGATTCACTACTTATAGTTTCAACCTTGACTAAAGACCCAAATGTCCATCTTTTGACAGGGTGTGTTGAGGTCCAGTTTGGGTGGCAGAAACTAAGACACCGAGCTGATGAGAGAACCTGTTCCATCTTTTTTCTTTTTTTTTTTTTGGAGATAGGGTCTCACTCTGTCACCCAGGCTGGAGTGCAGTAGTGTGATCTGTGATCTCAATCTCAGCTCACTACAACCTCTGCCTCCCAGGTTCAAGCAATTCTCATGCCTCAGCCTCCTGAGTAGCTGGAGTTACAAGCATACACCACCACGCCAGGCTCTTTTTTTTTGTTTTTTTTTTGGTTTTTTTTTGTATTTTTAGTAGAGACAGAGTTTCACCGTGTTGGCCAGGCTGGTCTCAAACTCCCGAGCTCAAATGATCTGCCCGTATTGGCCTCCCAAAGTGCTGGGATTATAGGCGTGAGCCACCGCACTTGGCCACCTGTTGCATCTTTAACAGTTGTTCTGGGAAAAGGGCGAGAAACTGATTCATCAATATTCAATACTAAGCTCCAAAATCAGGAATGCAGCCAATTGGTTTAATTGATTAAGACTTATAAACTCTTAAGGACTCTAGTGAACTGCTACAAACTATTTCTTTGTGAAATAAAGCCACAAAGTAAGAGACTTGAGAAAAAGCTGGAAAATTTACAACTCTGGAGAGAAGCACTACTGGGGAGACAGTCAGAAGCCTATAAGACTTTTCTTATTCACAGCTGGTGTCTGCATACAACGAGAGACCACTGACCAGTACTGCTTCCTGCCTCAAAAAGCAGAAAGCTCACACACACTCAAGTGCTCCAACTACCTGAGTTTCCATCCTAGGAATACTCACAGCAACAATCTCTTGTTTCCTGGGATCGATGACTCTCACTTTCTTGTCTTTGGAAGCTGTGCAGATCAGGCTGCCATTCCGGTTCCAGCTCACATTGTAAATCATGTCTGAATGCATATCGTCCAAGTTTAGAAGGGCTTCCCCTGTCCCCACATTCCAGATGATAATGGCATTATCACAGCCTAAAACAGGCAAAACCACCAGAGAGCAGAAGATTAGAAACACCTATACAACACTCTCCAAAAACTACAGATAGAGTGAGAGAGAGGACGGGGGAGGGAGAGGAGAGCAAGAGGAAGAGGGAGAGAAAAGATGCTGCTGATTGTGAGGCCCTACTTACTGAGAGTTAAAAACTGAAATGACACAGAAAAAGGTTTGTCTAAAAGAAATAAAAGTATTAAAGTAAAACACAGCTTGCTAAGTTTGGGTATGAAACAATCAACCAAATAAAAAACAAAGAACCACACCAAAACAGAACCCTACTTTCTTTAAAGAGTTAACTGGGCTGCTGGACCCAAGTGACGTCAAGTTTCCTTTTCTAGTAAAACAAGCATCTATAGCTTATTTCTCTGCCAAATAAACTAAAAATAAAAGGTTCAAATAACTGTTTAGGGCACTTAACAAAAACTCTGGGTGGCAGGTTATTCCAGTCAGTGAAGCTCTAAGACACAGCTTTGATACATTAAAGTATGGTACAACAGTGTAAGAGAAAAGCCAGAAGTAGGGCCTGTTTGCTCACAGCAGATCTGTACCTTTAAAAGAAAAGAAAAGAAAAATAGGTCAAGACTGCTCTTATCATGGTGAGAAGCCCAAACTATAATCAAGTAGGTACATAGATTCAGAAACAGATTCTCAAAGAGGCCCACGATGTCAACTCAGCCACCACCTCAGCTCATCAACTCCTTCCTTCCTTCTTTCAAGAGTCTGCCCCAAGCCTCCAGGTCCCTTTAAAAAGAGGCAGCATGTGTTGCTCCTAGGATATCAGTTCAAGGATAAAGCAAAATAAAGGAAGGACATCCTAGAGGTGGATTCTTGCCAATAAAGCAATTTTGAAATCATTTAGGAAAAAATAGCCACTAATACCCAGAATACTTAAATTACATAAGGGTTAGAAATAGGAAACTGGCCAGGCACAGAGGCTCACACCTGTAACCCCAGCACTCTGGGAGGCCGAGGCAGGCGGATCATCTGAGGTCGGGAGTTTGAGACCAGCCTGACCAACATTGAGAAACCCCATCTCTACTAAAAATACAAAATTAGCCAGGCATGGTGGTGCATGCCTGTAGTCCCAGCTACTTGGCAGGCTGAGGCAGAAGAGTCGCTTGAACCCAGGAGGTGGAGGTTGCAGTGAGCCAAGATCATGCCATTGCACTCCAGCCCGGGCAACAAGGGTGAAACTCCATCTCAAAAAAATTAAAAAAAAAAGGTAAGAAACTGGATAAAAAATTACACAACAGTTTGAAAAGTTGAAGCTAAACTCTGGGATGGACAACTGAACCTTCCTCTGCCTTCTTCCTCATGGGCAAACAAGTAACTTCAGCCCCAGCAGCTGGATCACATACTCTAAAAATATGCAGAACATGACAATCACCCATTCTCCTTCACATGTAAAAAGAAGAATGAAGACCAATCTATTGCTGCTGCCCTATGTTGAGCCTTGATAAGAAAGGTAGCAGGAAATTTTCCACGATGGAATTCCAGCTCTGGAGTGTTTTTCCTCTCCTTTATCAGACTGAGGTTCTGAGTAGAACACTAAAAATGACCCCCAAGTATAGTCAATGGTGACTATAAAAAACAATATCCTACATGGCATCTTTTTTGAAAAATGGGCCTTAGTTTCAATAGGTATTTGGCACTATAATTTTTTGTTTAACTCACTATGAATCATAAACATTCTGTATTCCCAGTTAAAAACTGAACTGCCCGCCCCCCGCCCCGCTCCGTTTTACTGGTGAGGGGAAAAGACCTTTAAAATTCTACCTCTAACATTAGTATCACTTTTTTAATATATCACTTTTATTAAGGTATAACTTACATATAATATGATGAACCTATTTTAAGTATATATTTGGTAAAATGCATATACTCACGTAGCCACTACCACAATCAAGATGTAGACTATTTCCATCACCCCACAAAGTTCCCTCATGCCTTCTGTATTGTTTTCATAAAAGAAAATGAAATCTCCAATTTTAGACAAAGGAAAAGATTTCTGTACAACATCAATGTCCAGAAATACGGGACTAATCAAGTACACTGAGGTATATCCAGAAGTCATTAAAAATAGGAAGAGTGCTTAATGGTACATAAAAAGGGTCACAGTATACCACCAAGTGCAGAAAGCAGGCCATGTGTAAAGTGTGTAAATAAACTCATTCCTTTGTGTAAAATAATTTATGTATATGCACAGAAATATCTTCTGGAAAGAAACACCAAAATAGTAATAATGATCTTACCTCTGAGTGGTGAGATTAAAAGTGATTTTTTTCCCCTTTGTTTACATATGCTCTCTATAGCATACACATACTAATTGTTTAGCAGGGGAAAATGAAAGAACCCAGGGCTTCTGGCTCCATAACAAGTATACCTTCTACCATATCAGGAATAACCAAAACTATGGTTCATGGAGGGCTCTGGCAAGAACCACGAATCCGCCAAAATTATAGCAGGAAATTCATAGCTTTCATCAGATTGTCAAAGTGGCCATGAAACACACATACACACGAGTATGTGTGCAGGCTAGGGGAGCAGTGTACCCCAGTACTCTTCACCATGGTTTCCTAATAATCTGCTTTAAAACCATGTAGCACACAACCAAAATGCATTTGTTGCCCCTACTAAGAGAGCCACAAGAGCGGAAGACAAGGGGAGGACCACTGAGCTCAGCTCCCACCTGCACTGAGAAGCACATTGCGGGCCGTCGGATGCCAGGCCACGATGCCGACTCTCTTTGAATGGCCTTCCAAAATCACCACAGGTTCAGTCAGGGAAAGGGTGAGTCCATTTTCTGGGATCTGCCATACCTGTTACAGAAGGAAGAAATATGATCCACATGAAAGCTACTGTCTTTCATTATCACATTTACAGTGACCATCCACTTTAAAGATTTGCTATATGTAAACAGAACATACAGTGATATTTGGATGAAAGGCAGAATATTGTGAAATGACTGTGTTTGGCTGTTTTTAAAATGTAATATGTTATCGGGAAGCAGGATACCAACAAGGACTACAAAACACTACCTCTCAGCTTTTATTTATTATTTGGGATTTTATTCTAAATTCCTTATTAAGTTCAACACTCTCCAGTTAGAAGCATGCAAATAATTGAAAGAAAAATATAAAATGATTGAAACACTCATGAAAAGGATTAGGATGAAGACACTTAGCTAAGTCTCTGACTCTTGATGGGATAATATAGTTTTAAAACATATTTTCTATAATTTTACACTTGGAAAATAAAATACACTTAATATTTTTGTAACAGGTATTATAGAAAATATTTTACAAAAGAAAAAAATAAGTTAGACCGCCTCAAAATTAAAAGCTTTTGTGCTTCAAAGGACACTATCAAGAAAGTGAAAAAACAATCCGCAGAATGGGAGAAAATAATTTGCAATTCATACGTTTGATAAGAGACTTATAGCTAGAATATATAAAGAACTCTTAGAATTCAACCAAAGGACAAAGAACCCAATTTAAAAATGGGCAAGTGAAACAGACATTTTGAGGAATTCATATAAATGGCCAAAAAGCACATGAAAAGATGTTTGGCATTATCAGTTATGACAGAAATGCAAATCAAAACCACAAGCTCTCCCTTCACACCCATTAGGATGGCTAGAATCTAAAAGACCGATAACAAGTGTTGACAAGCATGTGAAAAATCAGAGCCTGCACACATGGCTGGTGAGAATGTAAAATGGTGCAGCCACCATTTGGTGGCAGACTTTGGAAAACAGCCTGGAAGTTCCTTAAATGATCAAACAGTTATCATATGACCCAGCAATTCCACTGCTAGGGATATACCCAAGAGGATGGAAACGTGTCCATGCAAAAACTTGTACAGGGATGTTCACAGCAGCATTATTTGTAATAGCCCAAAGGTGGAAACAACCCAAATATCTATCTACTGATAAATGGCTAAAAAAAATGTGACATATTCATACATTGGAATATTATTTGGCCATAAAAAAGAATGAAGTACTGATACATGTTACAACATGAGGAAACTCTAAAAACTTTATGCAAAGTGAAAGAAGCCAGACATAGAAGATTGCTTATTACAGGATTCCACATATGTGAAATGTCCAGAATAGGCAAATCTGTAAAGACAGAAAGTAGAATAGTGGTTGCTTAGTGTTGGGGAATGTGGAGGGAGGCAGGTGGAGGGATGATACCTAAAGGGTGTGGGTTTCTTTCTGAAAACATTCTATAATTGTCTGTGGTGATGGTTGTGAATATTCTTTTTTTAATTTTTTTCATTTTATAAATAGAAATAAGATGGGGTTTCACCATGATGGCCAGGCTGGTCTTGAACTCCTGATCTCAGGTGATCCACCCACCTTGGCCTCCCAAAGTGCTAGGATTACAATATTCTAAAAATCAGTGAATTGTACATTTTAAATGGGTGAATTCTATGTGAATTATATCTCAATAAAACTTGTTATTTAAAACAATCCTCCTGACTGGTGAAGACATGCAGAAGACTCACCATATCTTAACTGGGGACATGCCTGGGCAGCAGGGGGAGAAAGGGATAGGGAAAGTATGAGAGTGGAAGGAAAGAAAGCCTTTACATTTAACAATGGAAGACAAAGGTTTCAAAAGGTTAAGAAACAAACAACCTCTAAGAAAAGGACTGAGTTACAGGTAAGCTAAGTAGCATCAAGAACCCTATAGAAGGCCAGATTGTAAATAATATTTAAGTTTATGAAAAAGCTAAAATTTAAAATCATCATCTTCTACATGAAGATTAAAATAAGTCAATTTATCATCAGAAATGATTTTGAGGAACTAACTCATGAAAAATTTAAGAACTTGCCAGTGAAAAATCATGTTTAAAACTAGAACAAGTGAGAAACAGAATTTTCCTTTGTGGAAACTTTAAAGAAGGAGACAAACAATTGTCTGTTTTCAATTGCTTAGTGGAAGGCAGAGATCTAGATTGGATGAGTGTTTAGAGTTCAGCTCAGTTCTGCCATCCTGTAGAAAATGAGAACAAAAAGTCTGCCATTCTGAAGAGTGCGAAAAAGTCATGAGTTGAGTGATTCGTTCATTTTTACAGCTAAATTCTACCCAGGCTAAATATAACCCTTTATGCAAATCATGGCCAAAATAAACCTGCATTTTGAGGGCCCAAGCTTCGAACATCACCTAATTTCCCCAGAGTGCCCCCCCACCCCCCTGCAATCATTCAGCAAATTTTAAGCAAGGCAGGTGTAAACAAGCAGGGAAGAAAAAGGATGCCCTACCCTGCCCCTCTCCCTCCCTCTGAGGAACAGACCTTGACCCAGGCCTCTTTCCCCTGTGAAAAATGTGGGCATCTGCTCTCCCCCGGCATTGAATGTTAGCTTTCATCCTGATATGCACTATTTTTTTTTATTCCTTCTTTTTTCTTTTCCTGGCAACTTTCATATAAGATATGCACTATTTTTATTCAAGAATTTATGATTTATAAAACAACTCCAGATTGAACTTGACTATCTGAATATAAAGCAGGACTGACATTTTGAACAGAACAAAAACAGTGATTAGTAATTTGATCAAAGCATAAAGCTGACAGAAAAACAATTATGAAATGGAACTTTAGTGACTCAACAGGAAATGCATTTCACAAGGTGCACTGTGACCCCAACTTAGAACTGACAGAGTGGTAATACCACCTGCCATCTCCAGATGGCACCCCAACCATGGCCTGCTGGGTTTCCTTGCAAAGACTGAAAACGCTTGTGTCTAACTCTGAGCACAGCTAGTGCATTTTCCAAATCACTAATGAGATGTGGAGTGATGGGAGGCCTTGGTTATAATCAGCATTTCCAACGTTACACATAAGAACAAAGCAGAGCTCATAATGGGGACTTAACCTTAACCTTTTCCTTTCTCTAGCTTCTCCCCATCATCTTTTCCTTGGATTAAAAGAAAATTTTAATGATGAAGCAAAACATTTATTAATTTTAAAATAAGAAAACTCTGTGTGTTCCTTCTCAGTTTAATGGTTCCCTCAATTGGGTTTATACACATAAGTTGAGCACCTAACCCATTTTACTACCTTGGTTAACTCTTTCTTATAATACATTTACTAAGTTACAATAAACTGTATTGTAACCCATCTAGTACTGGGTAACGAAATACAGGCCCTGTTCTTCAGAAGTTGGTGGTCTAACAGAAAGCAGAGACTTCTATGAGACCGAAAATCAATCAAAGACAACAAATACAAGTGGTATGATACAGAGAGTTAGAGAGTGAGCACCGGAGTCAGGTAGGCTCTGGTTCAAATCTTGCCTGGGCCACTTACTGTGATGATCCTGGCAAACATCACTACATACAGAAAACATTAGTATCTATGCCTGTGAAGTGTGCTAAGAGAATTAAGGAATTAATTAACCCTCAGCACAGAGCCAGACGCACATATAGTGCCTCCAGAATGCAGAGACAGTACACAGCAGGGCTGAGATTATGGGCTCTGGCCAGACTGATGTGACTGAATTCATGATTCAGGATGATGTGACTGAACCTGACCTCTGTGAGGCGGTTTGAGGACTAACATGGTAACATGAAACTGATGCACTTAGAAGAATACCTGGCATAAGGCAGACACTCAGTGTTAGCTGTTATTATTGCCTATATAGTCACTAGGAACCACACAGTGTAACCAATGCTATGCTGGCATAAGCCGACTGCACTACTACAAAATGACCTTGCTGCTAACCACGCTTGGTCCATCCAGGAGGGCTCCCTGAGGAGGTGACCTCTAAGAATGAAAAAGAGTTATGTGAAAATAGAGAAGAAGATGAGGAGGAATTGAATATCCAGTCTCAAAATAAAAAACGCAGATGTGTAGAGCAATTTTCTAAAAAGTACACGCAGCATTTAAACAATACCATAAAGAAGCCGGCTCAGGAGTTGCTAGGGAAAAAGCTAATACTATAGGCACAAGGACTGCAAGAGGAGAAGAAAGTGAGTGAAAAAGTCTATGAAATGAAATGAGAAGACCACAGAATTCTTGTGTCTTCTGGTAAAGACAGCTGGTGGTGTTCTCTACCGTGGACTGTGGAAAGAGCCAGGGGGTGGGAGGTGGTCTGCAAGTCTTTCCACACTCAGCACACACATCCTTTGGCTGGCGCCCATAGGCCCTTGCTCACAGGCCTGTCATTATATAGCTCTCTGCCCTCTTCAGGATTGTCTGCTACTTCCGGGTGATGGCCTGCCAGTTTGGACTGATGTTCCTGCAACTCAAGGACAACAATGAACAGAAGCACCACTTAGTACATGTTTAATCTTCTCGTGTGAAATATGGGATGCTGACCTGGGTGTCAGAGGACACAGGCTCCTGTCAGAGCTGGGACACTAATTAGTCATGTTAGCATTAAGAAGGGATTTCAATTCTGGGAGCCTGAATTTCCTTGATACCAGGGACAGCTGTGCTTACTCAGGGGATACTAGAAGAGTTAAATTAGCTCAAACATTTTGCATGCACCAAAGCACTACCCTAATAGGAAATACTGCAACTAGGGAGAAGAGCATGAGGCTTTCTTTGGAGCTAGACAGATCTGGGTCTAGGAGAGCCTTTTATCAGCTGTGTGACTCTTGACAAAACTGCCACTCTCTGAGCCTATTTCCTAAGTTGTAAAATAGGCCACACTCGTGGCTTACGGTGCTGATAAAATAACTAAATATAATCATGCACATAAAGACTTAGAATAGTGCATGGCTGAAAAAAAAAAGAGCCTATCATATTTTCATGATGACTTTTCTCACTGTTAATATGACCATTATGACCCCATATATATATATATATATATATATGTCTGAATATCAGGATTTCTTGGAATGAGTCTTGTCTTCAAATTAATTCAGCACTGTACTCAATTAGTTAATACTAACTAATTTACACCCAAGATATCATAAGTGTGAAAGCTCTGGTTTATACCTAGGCCAATTACCACAGTAAGAACAGATCTGATCTCTATGCAGGCTTGTTAGCTTTTCCTTGTTCCATGGCTACAGACTGGTACTGCAATACCAAGCAGCTTTCTCAAAATTATGTACAGTGAGTACAGAGGAAAACAGACACAAAACACCCAGAGTAGGCATCTCATCACAGTGGGGAGTAAAAGTTATCCCCACTCCCTTTTTTTATTTTATTTGTTTAAATTTAAATAACACTGTGTGTTCCTGAAATTTTCTATTTGGACAATACATTACACCGGCAATGCTTTGTTTTGAAAGGACAAAAATGAAATTAGGGAAGCTGTGGTGGCTCAGGCCTGCTGTCCTGGCACAGACACCTCTCATCTATATAATCAAGAAGAAAGAAAGAAAAGAAAAAAAATCAGTTCCAAAGGCTCATACATGAAAAAGTGAATCCATCAGTAAAATCTCACTGCGGTTCTGGAAAAAAAAACAACTTTAAGCACATGTTCAGAACTACTGTGTCATGGGCATCCTCTTCACATGTGAAAGCCTCGATATGGAAAAAGAACAGCTTAAGAGAACAACTCCAACAAGAAAAAAGGAAAACTAAGAAACCTGGGTTTCTCTCATGTACTAATTTTAAAGTACAATTAGTTTAATAGTTTTATTTTTCGAATACTGCTTTCCAGATACTGCTTCCCTATTTTAATCACCCATCATGAACTTGCTACTGGGCTAGGACTAGAGTTACAGCCGTAAAAAGGTCTATTCCCTCTAAAAGACCGTATTTTTCTAATGCTAAGGAAACCAACTCCAAAGGGAAAATGAAGAAAAGACATGAGACAGGAAAAAGCTTAAAGATGTGGTAGCAGCTGCAGAGCAGCACGGCATCCTACAGACACCACACCGGCCTGCATGTAGGCCATCAGGGTGTTCGACAGGAACCATGACATGGAGAGCTGTACCGGGTTCGAGAAAACCAAGAAGAGAGTGTTGGGTTCCGATCTGCCAGGGTTATAATATCCACTGGCAAATGGCCCAGAGCCAATCTGTACAAAATAGAATTAAGACGAAGCCCTCCCTGCTGAATGCCTGAGAGGAACCACAACATCACTTCCATTTTTATCTCAGGGCAAAACTATATTAGAAAGCATTAAAGCTCTTTTAGAATTTGTCTGGGTTTTCCAGTCTTTGCCAAATGCCCCCCCACACGCCAAAAAAAAACTATATTAGGAAAATTTATGATGGAAGCAAAAATGGGTAAGATATTTATTTTTGTTGATTTCTACAGAAGAATAAACTGATTTGAGAGAAGGGGGAATGTGGCCTTTAAACTTAATAATTTGGGACTATTATATAGCTGGAGACAATTAAGACTATCATTTTACAAGATCTTTCCATCTCCCAGACTCTGGAAGGAACAATTATGCAATCCCATTGTCTGAATTAGCCATTTTTTTGCATTTGTGTTTGATTACTCCCCTGCAGATAAGGAGCAATGTTGAATCAACATCATTCACTAAACTTAACTTGGCTGCTCTTTGTATTCTTTAAAGCACTACTATTTTCTTGGAGCTAAAATTTCCCCAAGTAAAATACTTAGGTAGCCACAATCTTAAAACTCTCTTTGAGAAGATACTGCTGAAGAAAAGAACTCACAGTCAAAACTTTGCAAAAGCTAGGAGCAAAGTGTAGTTTTTGGGAGTGGAATTTACACAACTGCTATGCGCTAGTATAAAACACTGTCTCACAAAGTAGTTCATGAAAGGGAAACTGTGCCAATATAATTAAATTTTAGGCTGTGTAAAGAAGCCACCTCTAAAAAATGGAGGAATGTACGTTAAGATTGGTGTTCCCTCTCCTAAAACTGCAAAGTGGCTGTCACTAAATCAATGCCCACGAAATTAACAAATCAATGCTTAAATGCTTAGGACTTCATGGATTTATACCATAAGTAATACAAAAAGCACGTTGTTGGTTTGGTGTGTTGTGGGTGTGTTTGTTTTGTTTTGTTTTTTTGAGATGGAGTCTCACTCTGACACCAGGCTGGAGTGCATTGACACAATCTCGCTCACCGCAACCTCCGCCTCCTAGTTCAAGTGATTGTTCTGCCCCAGTCTCCCGAGTAGCTGGGACTACAAGCGTGCACCAATATGCCTGGCTAATTTTTTTGTATTTTTTAGTAGAGACAGGGTTTCACCATGTTGGTCAGGATGGTCTTGATCTCTTGACCTCATGATCCACCCATGATCAACCCGCCTCGGCCTCCCAAAGTGCTGAGATTACAGGTGTGAGCCACTGTGCCTGGCTACAAAAGCAGTTTTTAAAAAATTACTTTTATTCTTTTACAGTTCATTTGATAAACTGGTTCTACTGTATTTTTCTACCAAATATCTATTAAAGGCATGCTTGCTGCTGCTAGGAATCCACTATAGGTATACATGAAAATCCATTACAAAAATAATAGCCCATTATACACTGATAGCTTCCTTTTGACTCTCTCCATAGGTATAATTATTATCATACCTCCATATTATAGGTAAGGCAATTGGGGCTGAGAGTGTTTAAGTGAAGCGACCTGCAAATGCTCAGAACTCCTACTCTAGGGCTTTCCTTGGTATCCTTCTTCTACTAAAACTAGGCCTTGTTATACTATCTACTATTTGTAGCTCATGAGCTACTACCAATAGCCTAGGCTTGAGAAACTGCACAAAGCTTTTCTGTTAAAAAAAGAGGCGGGGGTGTTGCCTGAAACCATTTGATCTTTTACCTTCAGAAGAACAAAGTGGAAAATAGGGTATTAAGAAACAGGTAAGCTAGGAGAGGATCAAATATTTCTTTAAACTTTCATTTCAACGGCTAAGCTATATAAGCTTCATTACTCCAATAACAACATATGATATGGGGGATATGATGTGATTAAAGAGTGATTTAAATATCAGTTTTATACTTAAAGATTTTTTTAATTAGAAAGATTTATCCCAAAGCATTATTTAATTTACAAAATGTGCACTCCAGGAATGCCAATAAAAGGGAGACATTGAGGATTCTGGGAAGATGGCAGAATATCAGTGGCAGCATTGTTTGGGGGATTTTCCAAAGTCCCTCCATAAAAATACAGAACAAGCAGATAACAGACAAAACAAAAATCCAGGGACAACATTTACACAAACTAGGTGACATCCACAAAATTCAAGCGGGTGGGAGCAAGCACCAACAGCCACAGGAGCTGCATGTTATCAGCCTCAGGTGTGTATGGGGGGAGGGGCAGTAAGAAGACACCTGACAGACCTGAGAGCTGCAGGGCAGTGTGAGATCAGCAGCAGAAACTGGGAAGGGTTCTGCCTTTTCCAACAGAAGGTGGGCAGAAGGGTCCTGAATTTAAAAGGTCTGAAGAGGCAGGCACAATCTAGACCCCAGCACTCTCAAAATCACCCAGACAGGGCTCCCTTCCAGGATGGGCCCACAAAGGAGACACTCCAGGGAATGAAACAGAATTTCAGCAGGATAGAAATAAGATGGATAAAGGCATAAGAGAGGCTAATAAAAGCAGGCCAGGAAATCTCAGAAAGCAAGGCACTATGTTTCTGAACACTATCTGAAGATGTCAGAGAGGGAGCTCTGTGAAGTTAGAGCAGCTATCTGAACCAAGCCACCACCTACAAAGCTTGGGAAAATTAAATTCACATAAAAATAAGCAAGAAAAAAAAAATCAAGGTTGAATTCCAAAATTACTGTCAGAAAAAAGAGAATAAGGCACAGAATAACATCCCTATAGACAATACAAGAATACTAAAAAGACACGCTCAAAAGAAATAAAAACTACATTATAGTAATTCAAAATGAAGAAAACAATATATAAACATTATGAATCAGAACTTGAAAAACTCAAAAAATAAAGTGACAGAAATCAAGAAAAAAATTAGAACTAAATGAAAAATCAGAAAGAACACAAGAGCAAATGAACACAACAAATAATGCCCCCAAAAGAAACAAAAGGAAAAGAACAAAATAATGATGATGATAATAATAAAGTATTTAAAGAAAAAAAAGGGTTTAGGGCCTCGCATGGTGGCTCACACGTGTAATCCCAACACTTTGAGGGACCAAGCTGGGAGGAATGCTTGAGGCCACAAGTTAGAGGCCAGTCTGGACAACACTGTGAGAAATCTCATCTCTACAAAAATAGAAAATTAGCTGGGCATGGTGGTGAGTGCCTGTAGTTGTAGCTACTCGGAAGTTTGAGGTGGGAGGACTGCTTGAACCTAAGAGGTCGAGGCATGATCATGCCACTGCACTCCAGCCTGGGTGACACAGCAAGACCCTGTCTCAAAAAAAGAAAAAGGAAAGAAGGAAATGGAAGTAAGGGAAGGGAGGAGAAGGAAGGAGAGGGAAGGAAAGGGGAGGGAAGGAGAGGGAGGGGAGAGGAAGGGAGGAGGGAGGGGGAGGGAAGGAAGGAAAGAAGGGAGGGAGGGGAAAAAAAGAAAATAAAAGAAAAAAGGTTTGGAGAGAAATTGACAACTGAAGAAAAGTAAAGAAGATCAAGCATATGGGTAACAGGAGCCTCTGATGAAGAAAACCAAAGCAAGGGAACAGGAAAAAAAACATTAAAAACTGCAATTCAAGAAAAAAAAAAAAAACGACTGGAAACTCTATATTGAAAGAGCATACCATGGTATCTAGAGATACCAACTCCGAATGACCAACAATCTTCTAGTAAAATTAACTATATATGAAGAAAAGCAAACCTTATAAACATTTAGGTGAAAAGAGCATATGATTTATAAGGGAAAGGAAATTAGAGTATAATCTGACTTAGACAGGAAAACCTATGCCAAAAGAAAATGGAATAATGTATTTAGATACTCAAGGAAAAACTGTCAGTCAATAATTTTATTTAACTTATTTATTTATTTAGAGACAGGATCAGTCTCACTCTTTTACTCAGGCTGTAGTGCAGTGGCATGATCATGGCTCACTGCAGCCTTAATCTCCCAGGTCCAAATGGTCCTCCCACCTGAGCTTCCCAAGTAGCTGGGACCACAGGCACTCACCATCACACCCAGCTAATTTTTTATTTTTTGTACAGATGGGATTTCACCATGTTGCCAAGGCTGATCTTGAACTCCTGAGCTCAGTCCACCTGCCTCAGCCTTCCAAAGTGCTGGAATTACAGGTGTGAGGCACTGCCCCTGCCCAAGAATTTTATATTCAGAAAAACTCACTTTTGAGTACAAAGATCGCAGATAAGCTATTATCAGTATACAAGAATTCAGAGAATATTGTTCCTATGACCCCCCTTCTTAAGGAATCCACCCAAGAACCAGCTTCAGATGATCCAAAAGACTGGTGCGAGATCAACACAAGGGTTGATGGAGTGCACTAAATGTAGTTACTCACAGAACCAGGACAGGAGAGACTGCTGAATATAACAGCTGTGTGATCTTGAAAATACAGAATACATCATTTTTAAATGGAGGGAGAATAGACATAGCATGAGTTTTTAAAAATTTTTTAGTTTTTTAACTAAAAGTTGTTTAGTTTTTAAAAAATTTTCAGTAACCATGGTATGGTGGCGGTATTAGTATTTTCACTCTGAGACTAGTATATGTATAATGTAATAAGACAAATGAGACAGATCAGGATAGTGTCATTCTCCCTCTGTATCCCGGAGACCCTGCATTCTCTGTGTGGAAGAAAGGAGATGGAGATGTAATTAATATTAAATATGTTACATAAATACAGGCATACCTCATTTTATTGCACTTCACAGATATTGTGGTGGTGTTTTTTTGTTTGTTTTTAAACAAATTGAAGATTTGTATCAGCCCGGACTAAGGCAAATCTGTCTGTACCATTTTTCCAACAGCAGGTGTTCACTGTCTCTGCGTCACATTTTGGTAATTCTTGCAGCATTTCAAACTTTTTCATTATTATTATATCTGTTAAAGTGATCAGTGATCTCTGATCTAGTGTTAAGTGTAAGCGTTTTGGGGTACTAGGAACTGCACCCATATAAGGCAGCAAACTTCATTGATAAACGCTATGTGTTACTGCTCCACCAACCTGCTCTCCCTGTCTCTCCCTTTCCTTGGGCCTCCCTATTACCTGAGACATAACAAGATTGAAATTAGTCCAATTAATAACCCTAAATGACCTTTAAGTGTTTAAGTGAAAAGAAGAGTTGTGCATTTCTCACTTTAAATAAAAAATTAGACATGATTAAGCTTAGTGAGGAAGCCACATCGAAAGCGGAAACAGGCCACAAGCTAAGCACCTCTTAAGCCAGTTAGCCAAGTTGTGAATATGAAAGAAAAGTTCAGGAAATTAAAAGTGCTACTCCAGTGAACACACGAATGATAAAAAAGCAAAAACAGCCTTTGTTTTAGTCCTCTGGATAGAAATACAAACCAGCCACAAGATTCCCTTAAGCCAAAGCCTAATCCAGAGCAAAGTCCTAACTCTCTTCAATTCTACGGAGGCTGACAGAGGTGAGGAAGCTGCAGAAGAAAAGTTGGAAACTAGCAGAGGTTGGTTCATGAGGTTAAGGAAAGAAGCCATCTCCATAACATGAAAGTACAAGGAAAAGCAGCAAGTGCTGACGGAGAAGCTGCAGCAAGTTATCCAGAAGATCTAGCTAAGATCATTGATGAAGGTGGCTACACTAAACAACAGATTTTCAATGTAGATGAAACAGCCTTCTACTGAAAGAAGATGCCATCTAAAACTTCCATGGCTAGAGAGAAGTCAATGCCTGGCTTCAAAGCTTCAAAAGATGAGCTGCCCGTTTTGCTAGAGGCTGACGCAGCTGGTGACTTTAAGTTAATGCCAATGCTCATTTACTGCACCAAAAATCCTAGGAATCCTTAAGAATTATGCTAAATCTACTCTGTCTGTGTTCTAGAAATGGAACAACAAAGCATGAATGACAGCACATCTGTTTACTGCGTGGTTTACTGAATATTTTAAGCCCACCATTGAGACCTACTGATCAGGAAAAAAAATATTCCTTACAAAATATTACTGCTCATCAACAACATACCTTATCACCCAAGACCTATGATGAAGATGTACAAGATTAATGTTGTTTTCACCTGCTAACATCCATTCTGCAGCCCTTGGAAAAAGGAATCATTTTGACTTTCAAGTCTTATTATTTAAGAAATACTCGTAAGGCTACAGCTACCACTGATAGTGATTCCTCTGATGGATCTGGGCAAAGTGAATTAAAAACCTTCTGGAAAGAATTCACCATTTTAGGTGCCATTAAGAAAATTCATGATTCATGAGAGGAATTCAAAATCTCAACATTAAGGGAAGTTTGGGAGAAGTTGATTCTAGCCTTCATGGATGACTTTGAGGAGTTCAAGACTTTGGTGGAAGAAGTAACTCTAGATATGGTGGAAATAGAGAACGAGCGAATAAAAAGTGGAGCCTGAAGATATGAGTGAATTACTACAATCTCATGATAAAACTTGAACAGATGAGGAGTTGCTCCTTAGGGATAAGCAATGAAAATGGTTTCTTGAGATGGAATGTACTCCTGATAACGATGCTGTGAACACTACTGAAATGACAACAAAACATTTAGAATACTACTTACATAAACTTAGTTGATAAGGCAGCAAAAGGGTTTGAGAGGCCTGACTCCAATTTTGAAAGAAGTTCCACAGTGGGTAAAATGCTATCAAACAGCATCACATGCTACAGAGAAAGCTTTCATGAGAGGCTGAGTCAATCAATATGACAAACTTTATTGTTGTTGCCTCATCCAGCCTAACCTTCAGCAACTGCCACCCTCATCAGTCAGCAGCCAACAACACTGAGGGGAAACCCTCCACAGCAAAAAGATTACACTCTCTTTGGTAATACAGTATTTTTAAATTAACATATATATATATATATATATATATATAAAATATAATGCTACTGCATACTTAATAGGTATCGTTTTCCACTAAAAGAAACCAGGACTTCTGAAAGAAATGGCTTGGGGAGAGATGTCCAAGGTGAGCCTGAAACACCTCAACATGTCGCACAGCAAGGAATCTATCTAAGACTATAAGGTCATTTCAAAAGGACTCAGAAATCTTGAAGAGGTTCCCATTGGAAAAGACAGGACAATCTGCTTTGAGATAAGAATTGTAATGGATTGAACACAGCATACGTGTTCAAATCCATAATTTCAAAGTGAAAGGAAAGGGGGGAAAAAACCCTAATTTCTTCACCTTCCGAGGATGACAGAGAACCAATTCATTATCTTGAGAACTGGGTAAATAAAAGGAAATAACCCGAATTGGACCACACCTCAGGATCCAACTGCCAATTTGCAGGAAATTCAGAGGACAGAGGAGCAAGTTGAACTGCAACATGAGGGTACAATGAGCAAAATCCACATGGTTGAAAAGCACAGGTCAGGCCAGTCACAGTGGCTCACACCTGTAATTCTAGCGCTTTGGGAGGCCAAGGCAGGCAGATCACGAGGTCAGGAGTTCGAGACCAGCCTGGCCAACATGGTGAAACCCCGTCTCTACTAAAAATACAAAAAATTAGTTGGGCGTGATGGCAGGTGCCTGTAATCCCAGTTACCTGGGAGACTAAGGCAGGAGAACTGCTTGAACCCAGGAGGCAGAGGATGCAGTGAGCTAAGACATACCACTGCACTCCAGCCTAGGCAACAGAGTAAGACTCTGTCTCAAAAAGAACAACAACAAAAAAGAAAAGCATGGGTCAAAGGTCAGGGCTTTTGAATAGATACATTGTAAGGAAAAGAAAATGATGGAGGAGGAATCTATAGATTAAGACTTAAAAGACTATATATAAAGTTTTTTAAACCAGCAAGACTAATCTACAGAGTCTATGGTATACACTTGAGTGATTACCACCACAAAGAAAGGCAAAGAGATGAGTATTACAAAAGTCAGGAGAGTGGTTACTTTGAGAGGGAGAAGGGGTGTTGTGACTGGGATGGGGCACATGGAGAAGTCTGAGGAGGTTGGGAAAGTTCTGCTTTTTGACATGGGAGCTGGTTACATGGTGTTCACTATGTCATAAATCACTTAACTCCCTGAATTCACTTTTTCACTTAACTATTTGGTGTGTTTTTCTGTTTTATAATACAAACTTTTTTTTTTAAAGGATAACGTGACCAGTAATGCTGGAGACAGGGAAAGCCAGAGATAAATCAAAAATGCTCCTTCAAAAGAGGTTTCAGACTCTCCATTTAAGATTCTGGCATCAGAGTCAGGCACGGTGGCTCGTGCCTGTAATCCCAGCACTTTGAGAGGCTGAGGTGGGCGGGTCACTTGAGGTCAGAAGTTTGAGACCAGCCTAGCCAACATGGTGAAACTCCGTCTCTACTAAAAAGACAAAAATTAGCTAGGCGTGGTGGCACAGGCCTATAATCCCAGGAACTCGGGAGGCTGAGGCAGGAGAATCGCTTGAACCTGGGAGGTGGAGGTTGCAGTAAGCTGAGATCACACCATTGCACTCTTGCCTGGGCGACAAAGCAAGACTCTGTCTCAAAAATATATATATATTCTGGTATCAGGTCTAAATAATATTCCTTTCTCTGAGCAAAATGTGTCCGTAGCCATTAAAATGATCAATTTAGCAAGGCACATTAAACAGAACAATTCCCTTTCACAGCAGCATATTTTCTTAATATGCTTTAGCTGCCAAAATTATGAGATCACAGGAGGAGACATTCCCAGCCAAAGCCCATGAGGAAAAGCAGATAAATGTTTAAATGACACACTTCAGGAATTAATTTGTGTTTATATAAAATAATTTTAATTAATAAAGCCTTCCAAACAATGTTTCAGTCCACAGCCAATAGAGAGGAAAATAAAAGTAGTGTGGTTCTCCAAGCCGTTCACCTGACATATGCAAGACTGCTTACAAATTAATTAGAGAATATCTTCCCTTATTTCAGGCGCAGCAGTACTTCCATTTGTGCTTCTGCCTAACCTTTTCAACCTATTTTGGGCTAGCATTAAAAACTAATCCAAACCAATAATCACATTTTAAAGTTAAAAATCATAACCAAGAACAAGAAATCATATTAAAAAGTACTCCAAAGCTTTGTTTCACACATAGCCTACTTTTGGAAACTAAAGGAGGGAATGTAAAGTACTTAATTCGTCTTTCACGTTTTGTTTGTTTATGTATCTTTATGAAAAGGACTTTCTTAACCAGATCCATTGGACAGAACACTCTTTCTGCCATTAACTTGGAAACAAGCAATTGCAAAGAAAAGGACTTTCCTAACCAGGGTCCACTGGACAGCATACACTTTCTGCCATAAGCCTGGAAACAAGTAATTCCAAAAACTGTCTCCTACCACCTTTGACATATCCCATTTTATCTGCATAACTTTAGCATCTTACAACATTATTTTATACAGTCTTTGCCAGCAGTTTTTTCTCTCCTTTTGGGGTGGCAGGAAATTCATGTAGTAAAATGGCATTACAGAATTACTGAAAAGTCATTTTACTTTCCCTAAAATCTTCTGACAGAGAAAATGTCAACTATCAATAAGCACGTACACAAACACACCCACAGAAAAGACTGTAATTGACTTTGAGAGGCCAAGGCAGGAGGATCACTAAGAAAATATAAGGAGTTCTAGACCAGCCTGGCCGACATGGTGAAACCTTGTCTCTATTAAAAATACAAAAATTAGCTGGGTGTGGTGGCACACACCTATAATCGCAGTTACTCAGGAGGTTAAGGCAGGAGAATCACTTGAACTCGGGAGGCAGAGGTTGCAGTGAGCCGAGACGATACCACTGCACTTCAGCCTAGGTGATAGAGCAGGATTCCATCTCATAGAAAATAAAAAGTAAAGACATTGCAGTACAACCTTTTGATTTAAAGGCTTGTTGAAAGGATTATCTGCAGTTAAATGTAGTAAATTCTTGTAAAATCCAACAGACAGTCAAAACTGCTATAACTTTCTGCTTTTCAAGCCTCTCTATATATATACACACACACATACACCCACACACCCACACATATGCTTTTGATAGGAGTAGGCGAATCTCACAGGCCTGTGTGCATGCAACACCCTGGGAGCTTACCATGACCGTGCAGTCCTCTGAACCGCTGGCAATGACTTGATCGTTATGTGGGCACCAGTCTATGTCCAGCACTGGTCCTGTGTGGCCACATACCGTAGGGTAGGATTTGTCAATTCGACCGGTCTGAAAGAAGAGAGAAACAAACCTTTTATGTAACATCAACACCACACAGGTTATACATTTTATTAAGCCCATTTCACCTTTATTACCTCCACCCAAAACTCTCAATTGTCTACATATGATTTATATAGTCAACATCAACTTTCACTTCTACAAAAAGCCACTACCAAGGACACGCCATCAAATTACAAGAAATCTAAATCCCTAGAACCACAAAGATTTAATCAACTGCACTAGTAGACAGCAAAAAAAAATACGAAAGTCTTTTTACCAAAATAAAATTCTACAATAGCCAAGTTGTAAATTAAAAGGATGTTCTATGGCTTTAAAAAAAAACTCTAAACTTTGGTATTATTCAAAATGTGAAATATAACTTTTAATACAATGAGACAATATCCTCAAATATATAAATTACCAGTTCTGGAAATGAATGGCACTATTAAAATTTAAAAAGTTAAAGTAACAAAAGAAAACCTTTAGCATAGGGTCTAAAGGGAATACTACACTTTAATGTCTCAGTCTCTCTGCTATCTTCAATCAACAGAAATGCCAGCTAGCCAGTCTAGTTAACACCAACTTAGACTTTACCTATCAGCCAGTTCTACACCTGATTAAGAATAAAATGTTTCATGTTGGTCTTAAATAGCTACCACGATTTGCTCATGTCACACATTTGAATCTAGCAAGCCAACCAGGGTTATCAGACCAATTTTGTGTCAACTAAGACAACTGCTGTTGTTAACAACAGGTGCATGAAAATGGTTTCCTTTTTAAGACAGCTTAATGCCAGTCCACGCTGAAGCTGTGTGTGCTCTAAGAGCAGATGCGCTGAAAGGAATCACTGCAACGTATGGCTGAATCAATTTTTTTTTTGTTTTTGCTTTGATATGGCAAATAATCCCAACACTGGGGCAGGCTTCTTAGCAATTTTTCAAGATCAGAAAATTCTACGATTTCTCCAATTTGACTTGACTGTGGGAATCTCCAGAGAAGCAGAACACTAACATGTAAAGACCACAGGCTCTAAAATCAGACAGGAAGGGGTTCAAATCTAGGGTCTACTGATTAAACAACAGGTGACTTTAGACAAGTTATGTAATCTCTCTAAGCTTCAGCTTGCTTGTCATCTGTAAAATAGTTAACAGTTACTTAACTCCCACAATTGCTGTAAGGATTAAATGAGAGAACTCTTTTAGATAAAACATAATTCAGTATCACAATTATCTGTGTAAAGTATGTAAAAAATTAAACTACAGTACCTGGAATAAAATATTCAATAAAAGTTGTCACATTATTAGTTCTTCTAGTACAATAATTTACTCCATCGTTAAGAATTAACAAATATGTGTTGTGAACTTTTATAGACCAGACATTGTGCTGAGTGCTGGAGATACAGACGTGAACAAGGCAGTCTGTCCTAGCTAAGCATGGAGCCCAATGAAAGGAAAGAGACATTTAAACAACCAATTACAGTGCCACATAAAAACACAGAAGAAGGACATTTAAGCAGGCTTGTGGGGTCAGTCTCTGGAGAGGTTTTCTGCTGGGAAAGGTTAAGTTCTAAGTTGAGACCTGAAGATAGCCCTGTTTACAGACCTAAGGCCTAGGTTTCTTCATGTTCCTCCACTTTCCCTTGTAAAACTAATTAAACCAGTTTGGATCTCCCAAAATACATCACTAGAAAAAGACTTCAAAAAAGAAAATCCAATGAACACCATATCATATAGAATCTGCATGTCATAGGAAGGAGCCACACAGTTCATTTGCAGACAGCAAAGCACAAACGGTTGAGAATGAGATTGCCCAGAGTGTAGTCATGGCTCTGCCATCTTCTAGCTGTGAAGTCCTGCCCAAATTACTCCATCCCTCAACCTCAGTTCCTCATTTGTAAATCTAGAATATTTAATAGTTTATTTCTTAAGAGCTGATGTGAGGACTAAATGAGACAATCAAGGTAAAGAATTTGGTACTGTCCCAGCACTTAAAGTATTCGATAATTATTACCCAAAATTTAACAAATGCTGGTATCCAGTCTACCACACTTCTGATGGTGTCTCTCCTTAAAGAAGGAACAACTACTAAGTCTAAGCCAGGTGATTTTGCTTAATTATCTTATTGTATCCTCATAAAAACCATGCAGGTAAGATGGAGATTTCACTTGCACTCTTTGAGCTACTACCCCAGGTAATATTATTGCTCAAGCCAATGGTACTGGGATCACAGATATTCATCCTATTTTACACAATTATTTAATAATTATGTCATACAATTATTAAACTATAGATATACTCTTTTGAATGTGTGTTTTCTTTCTCCCTCTTTCTCATTCCTTCCTTGTCTCTCTTTCTCTTTCTTGTTTTTGTCTCATGTTACCTAGGCTGGAATGCAGTGGCCATTCACAGGCAAGCTTGAACTCACTGCAGCCTTGAACTCCTGGCCTCAAGTGATCCTCCTGCCTCAGCCTCCTACATAGCTGGAACTATAGGTGTGTGCCACCATGCATGGCTTGAATGTGTGGTATTTCATAATTTAAAACATCCTAAGGCTGGAAGGCCAGAATGAAGAAGTTTGACACACATTTAAATAGACATACCAAAAGGAGAGAATTAAAAGAATGGAACAGAGGCAAAAATTAAAAAGATAATGGCTGAGAATTTTTCAGGTTCAATTAAATGCATAAATCTTTAGATTTAAGAGGCACAAATCCCACCTCCGGCAATATAAATGAAAACAAATTATTATCTATTCATATTCTAGTGCGACTTAGAACACCTAAAACAAAGAGAAGATCCCAGAAGCAACACCAGAGAAAGGACAGATTACCTACTGAGGGTAATTAGACTGACTGTGAGCAGACTTCTCAGAAGCAATTAGAGAAACAAAGAAATGAAAAATATCTTGGAAATGCTAAGAAAAACAACCACCCTTGTATTCCATACCCAGAAAAACTATCATTCAAGAATGATGACAAGAAAAAGCAAACAAAAGACACTGTAGACAAAAAGAGACAGAATTTACCATGGGTAAACCTTTGTTTAAAAGAATAAATCCTTAGACTTATTTCAAAGAATTGCTATATTAATTTCAAAGAATTAAGTTCAAGAACTCAGTCAGGAAAAGAAAGTAAGCTAGAAAAATGGACTGGTATAGTAAAACAACAGTGAGCAAGTAAATAAATAAAGCAAATACAAATAGGTACTATGTAAAACAGTCATAATAATACCTACTTGGAGAACAGATTTTTAAAAAACAGAAATAAAATATGAAACAACAATACCATTTAAGGTAAAAGGCATATGATCAGACTTAAAAATTGACTAGGTTTAGACTTTAAGTAAAAATGTCCAAATTAAGAGTAAATACTAAAAGGAAAGAGAGAATGCATAATTTCTGGGAGTGGGTAGGGGGGTACCAGAATAGCTAGAATTTAAAAACTGGCTCAATCCAATAGAAAGAGGAAATAAAAAGAAAGTATGAATGCAACTCATGAAAAGCGGAGATAAACTTTTTAAGAAGAAAGAAGCATGAAAACTAGAAAGCACAAAGTAAGATGGTGTAAATAAAAACCAACTACAAATCATGATTTGTAGTAAATGCAAGATTAAGCTCACTAGCTAAAAGACAAGGCCTCTCAGATTAGATTAAATCCAGCTACAAAACATATTTTTTAAAAATAATGGCACCAAAAGGCAACTAAAGGAGGGGGGCATATTAAAAAGTATACCTGGGCCAGGCACGGTGGCTCATGCCTGTAATCCCAGCACTTTGGGAGGCCGAGGCAGGCAGATCACAAGGTCAAGAGATCAAGAGCATCCTGGCCAACAGGGTGAAACCCTGTCTCTACTAAAAATACAAAAATTAGCTGGGCTTGGGGGTGTGCACCTGTAGTCCCAGCTACTCAGGAGGTTGAGGCAGGAGAATCGGTTGAACCCAGGAGGCAGAGGTTGCAGTGAACCGAACACTGCATTCCACCCTGGCGACAGAGTAAGACTTCGCCACACACACACACAAAAAAAAAAAAAAAAAAAAAAAGTATACCTTGCAGTTAATACCAGAACTAACAAACTTTAAGGTAAAATGCACTATTAGAGATTAATGCCACTACCTGACATCTAAAGAAACAATTCACTGTAAAGTTATATTGTCACTATAAACTTTAATTCATCTAACCATACAATTTCAAAATAATTAAGCAAAAGTTGAGAGAACTCAAAGAAGAAAATGACAAGGCCATAATCTTAAGAAATTTCAACAAAGATTTAAGAGATGAAGCAGACAAAATTAATATGAATATGGAAGATTTTACCAAAATTAACAAGTTTGATCTAATAAATATAAATAACCTTGTACCTAACATTTAAAAATAGACTTTTTTCAAACACACATTAAACATTAATTTTTTTAAATTATCAGTTAGGAGATCACAAAGCAAATCTCAAAAAATATCAAGGAGTCAAATTGACTTTTTTGAGATTTGCTTTGTGATCTGAGTATAATGCAATACAATTAAAAATTAATAGAAAATAAACCAAAAATCTCCAATACATTTGAAAATGTTTTCATTTACTAAATAATTCAGTTTTTTAAAAATCATAATGGATAATAGAAAAGTTAAAACTGAGCAATACATGACATATCCAAATGTGCAAGATACAACTAAAACAGATCTTAGTGAAAAATGTACAGTCTTAAATGCATGTTAGAAAAGACCAAAAACTAATGCATTGAGTTGCTACCTTGAGAAGTTAGCAAATGAACAGAGTACATCCAAAAAACGTAAAATGATTAGAAATCAGTGGAAAAGAAATAACAAAATCAACTAAACTGGATAGATCAGGAAAAGAGATAAGGCACAAATTAATATCAATAATTTTAAAAGGGACATAACTTACAAATAAATAGAAATTTACAGAGTATAAAAATACTAGGAATAACATTTGATAATATATATAAATTTTAAAGCTCTAGATGAAATACACAATCTCACAGAAATAAAAGTAACATCAAAGCATATTCAAGAATAAACAAATGTAAGTTAGATCCATAACCATAAAAGATCAGTAGTATAACTTTACCCATCACCATCCCCAATAAATCAGTCAATCACCAAACACCAGAAAACACTGGGCCCAGATGGTTTTACAGGTGAGTGTCACTAAGTATTCAAGGAAGAGCATTTCAAACAAAACTTTCCAGAGAACAGAAAAAGAAAAGTGCCACTAAATTTATTATATAAGGAATGCTAATACCTTGAAACAAAGGACAGTGTAAGGGAGAAAAACTGAAGCCCTATGTGACTTATAAAAACTGATGCAAAGCTCCTCACAAACAATAGCAACAAAAGCAAACCAAATTCAGCAGTGTGAGTTGTTCTTAAAAACATAGGTGAACAGAAAAGTCACAAAGTGCAAGAAGAGGTACGCAACATATATACCCAACAAAATCAACAACCAAACAGAATAATGGGGCAAATTATATGAGCACAAAATTCACAGGGAAGAAAACCTGAAAAGGCAATGGATGTGTGAAAAGATACTCCAATCTCACTGATAATTAGAAAACTGCAAATTAAAACAAGGTGACATTTTATATCCTTCAAAACTGGCAAAAATTTAAAAGTCTGAATACAAGTGCTGACAAGGATGTCAGGAAAGAGGAACTCATAAACTGCTTACATAATACCTTGTTACAATTCCTTTCAAGAGCAATTTAGTAACCGGTAGAGCCCAGCAATGCCACTTCCAGGTGGTCCAGGTGAGAGAGATGCTCCCATATTTTGTACAAGAGGAATATTTATTGCTACATTGTTGGAAATAGTGGCAGAAGCAGTTTCACTGTCCTTTAGTATGGGAATAGTTATATAAAAGTTTAAGACACAAGAAATAAAAGTACATGTTACAGATAAATATATATGTGATAAAAATATGATACATATTTGAGGAAAAGATTACCTCTGGGGAAGGAAAAAATACATGGAAATGGTATTTTACCTCTATCTGTTACGCTTTATTACTTTTTTCAAAAAGGGGAGATATGAAACAAAGATGGCAAATATTAACATCTGTTTAATCTTGTGAGTTAGTATATGTGTGTCCTACTATTTTATTTGTTTGATAGATTTTTTTCTTTTTTTCCTTTTTTTTTTTTTTTGAGATGGAGTCTTGCTTTGTCACCCAGGCTAAAGTGCAGTGGCGCAATCTCGGCTTGCTGCAACCTTCACCTCCCAGGTTCAAGCAATTCTCCTGCCTCAGCCTCCCAAGTAACTGGGATTACAGGAACCTGCTACCACGCCTGGCTAATTTTTTATTTCTAGTAGAGATGGGGTTTCACCATCTTGGCCAGGCTGGTCTCGAAATCCTGACCTCATAATCTACCCGCCTCAGCCTCCCATAGTGCTGGGATTACAGGCGTAAGCCACCATGCCTGCCCTGTTTGATACATTTCTTATTTTGAAAAAAAGAATTAAAAATATAATAAAGTTGAGAAATATACCAATGCATTGTTACTGACTTTACATTTAATTTTTTTTTTCACTCCCAAGTAAAAAAGCTTTTCTACCTGAATTGTTTTGTTTCACGTCAGGGTCTTTGCATTCCTAGGCTCTACTCAGGAAACCACATTTGGCATTCTTAATGGCCAAGTATAGTACTGAGCTCTAAACTTCCAAGAACACCAAATGATTTTTTTCAATCTGGGCTAAGAAGAGCTTTTGTTCAAACACAAAGCAATTTTGAGGGGAATCTGGAAGTACTAGTACTAGTTGTTCTTAATTACATACTAAGAAGCTTCTTACTAAATGACTTTTTTTTTTAAGTTAAAATTAAATAACTCTGGCTAAAAGTCAATAGCTATTCACCAGTATTCTTCAGTCAAGATATTTTAGAATAATAATAAGCATTACTTCCATTCCCAGCTCAGCGCCAGTAAATATGCAGCCTGAAAGTACTAGAGCTCAACATTTTCTCTGGAACCTGAATGTCACTAAAAGAGCAACTGCCACCTATTTCCAGCCTTTCTATCAAAACAAATAATAATAATGGCTAGCACTTTTTAAGTACTTAAATTACTATGTATATCTAAATGCTAGGACCTGTCTGAAAACCTTGATAACTTTGTTCTCATGACAACCTTTATGATGTGGGAACTTTATTACCCTATTTTCTAAATAAAGAAACTAGGGCACAGAGAAAGTCAAGAAGCAAAGATCTAAAATATCACTGACCAACCATACTAGATTTGG
Source organism: Cacajao melanocephalus (assembly GCA_963573385.1). Lineage (NCBI taxonomy): Eukaryota > Metazoa > Chordata > Mammalia > Primates > Pitheciidae > Cacajao > Cacajao melanocephalus. The sequence continues at coordinate 59,284 of CAUYLG010019357.1, read as the reverse complement.
ATAGGGAAAAAAAATTTCCACCATGCCATGAGTTGTAAAAAAAAAAAAAAAGCACACAAGTAATGTTAAAAATTATTGGCAACTGGCCACCAGAAACACAGAGTTAATAAAAAATTATATTCTACAAGCAGCTGCTTCCTCTGGTTGTGATGTCATCATAAATCATTAAAATAAATAAAATAGGAAAAGAAGTATTCTACTGTAGCACAAGAGAAAAGCAATTGACTAAATATCTGACAGTGATAAAAGAAAAATGAGAAAAGCGTATCAGGTTATATGGCATTTAAAAGGTACACTAATTATTTGGCATGCTGGATGTTCACAAACACACAGTCAAGTGTCAGCTATCCTGCTTTCAAGGGCTTATACCTCCAAATATCATCTTACTCAGAATTAATCAAAACAAAAGCACAACAACTATTTCACCAAATCAGTATACATTACTAAAAATACAAAGCTGGGCACCTACAAACTGCTGAGAGCTCCAATTCATGGAGACTGAAGAAAACCATGTTAATAATGGCCTTAAATGGTAAGATGAGGAAACATCATTCTGAAAGACATTTTGCACTAGGATCTAACGAGAACACAATTCTCATTCATCCACACGACACATACTCATTTGTCATGTAGTGGATAAACCGAAGAATCCATGTATAATTAGCTAGATTGTGAGGGGCCATTCAGAAAGACATCCACCACATGTCATGGTGACAACACAGCTTACCTGCACCTCTAAGCAGCAAATTTAAATGAATGCAGAGGCTGAAAGGAAGATGCACAAGAATTAAAGCCAGCTTTTAGATACCTTTTTAAACTAAAAAATGACTTATTTAAGAACCTCCCACCAATCTTCCAAGGCTTAGAGACAGAAAAACTTCACTTTAGTAACAGATCAGTCCACTATTTCACTAGCGATAAATCACCTCTGTTGCTTCATCTAGAATATTACTACTTTTTCTAGCATGGAATTGAGGTAGTTTGGCTAAAAATGTAATAGCCATTTAGACTCCTTTCTTTAAATAAATTTCGATTCGCGGATTATTTACTAGTACCAATCACATGCCATAGGATAGCTTTCATTATATCTCTCTAGTTAAAACTCCAAATGATTGGGATTACTAGCATCTCAACCCAACAAGTAGCAAAAATGGCCAGCACCAACTTTCCCAAAGGCTCTGGCCTGGAGCCAGTTTATAAACTCATGGGACATGGGTGAAATAGGTCAGGACACTGGCTTACAGACATTATTATCTGAAAGATCCAGTAGCCTGACCAGAGCCAAGCAACATGAGCCGAAGGGAAAATTCAGCTTCCAAAGCATGTACACAGCTGGCACAAGGGAGAGGTGTAATGGCACAATTTCCACGTGGCTGGTCAGAGCTGAGGGTGATGGCTTTGAGCATGTTCCAATTAGCAACCTTCACTGTGGCGGAAATTGTCCCCATTACAAGCACTATCATTTGTTTTGGGGAAGACCCCTAAAAATCTTGAAGTAGCCAAAACACAGCAGAGTTCCTGGAGACTGATGCTTGAACTAAACCCACAGAGTTAGGCAACATTTCCTCCAATGGGCATTTTAGGGGGAGAAGAGGAATGAAAATCAAAATGTAAGCATCAGTAAAAATATAACTATCAAATTGCTCTCAAAAGTAAAGTTCATAACTTAAATAACTTCGCAAAAAAATTCCTCTTTAGACACACTAAATTTAACATAACACTTAAGAAATACCAGCCTGGGCAACATGGTGAAACACTGTCCGTACAAAGAAATATAAAAATTAGCCAGGTGTGGTGGCGCACACCTGTAGTCCCAGCTACTCAAGAGGCTGAGGTGGGAAGATCACCTGAGCCCAGGAGGTCAAGGCTGCAGTGAGCTATGATCATGTCACTGCACTCCAGCCTGGGCGACAGAGTGAGACCCTGTTTCAAAAACATAGTAATACGGCCAGGCACAGTGGCTCATGCCTATAATCTCAGCACTTTGGGAGGCTGAGGCAGGTGGATCACTTGAGGTCAGGAGTTCAAAACCAGCCTGGCCAATATAGTGAAACTCCATCTCTACCAAAATTACAAAAATTAGCTGTTCGTGGTGATGGGTGCCTATAATCCCAGCTACTCAGGAGGCTAAGGCACGAGAATCACTTGAACCTGGGAGGCAGAGGTCGCAGTGAGCCAAGATCATGCCACTGTACACCAGCCTGGGTGACAGAGTGAGATTCTGTCTCAATAATAATAATAATAATAATATTTAATTTAAATTTAAATTTAAAAAAAGAAGAAATGATATTTCTTAGTTGTAAGGGCATTTACTATCATATCAATCTTACCGGAAAATCACACAACACCATCTACTTTTTAACAGTGTATTTTTTTTTTTTTTTTTTTTTTTGAGACGAAGACCTCGCTCTGTCATCCAGGCTGGAGTGCAGTGGTGCAATCTCAGCTCACTGCAACCTCCACCTCCCAGGTTCAAGTGACTCTCCTGCCTCAGCCACCTGAGCAGCTGGGATTACAGGTGCACACCACCACATCTGGCTAATTTTTGTATTTTTAGTAGAGACGGGGTTTCACCATCTCTACTAAACAATTTTTTTTATTGCACTCAGTACTGCCTTAAATACGTAGGATGAATGTACTTCTTAAATGTGGATTTTTAGAAGGCGGTGGGAGATCGATAAGTAAGATATACCGGGCTGGATGCGGTGGCTCATGATTGTAATCCCAGCACTTTGGGAGGCTGAGGTGGGTGGATCACGTGAGGTCAGGAGTTCAAGGCCAACCTGGCCAACGTGGTAAAACTTCATCTCTACTAAAAATACAAAATTACCTGGCATGGTGGCGGGCACCTGTAATCCTAGCTACTTGGGAGGCTGAGGTGGGAGAATCGTTTGAACCCGGGAGGCGGAGGTTGCAGTGAGCCGAGATCGCACCACTGCACTCCAGCCTGGGCAACAAAGCGAGACTATGCCTCTAAAATAAAAAAAAAAAAAAGATGGATCAATCCGATAATCACTCCTTCCTGAAAGAATGGAAATGTAACATTTTGTTAAAGTCACACAACACTTTACCCAGCAGGCTTACTCTCTTTCAAAACTAATGTTTTCACAAAGTAATAAATTCCCATGGTGATAAAAAATGACACATATTCATTTGTGTGATAAGTCAAATCAAATATTCCCCTTTAAGAAGCTCAAGTTATCCCACATACAATTTCTTTCAAGTTTGCATTCTAGAGTTCATTGTATAAACCCAAAACTTCCTAGGGTGCTGGATTCGGACTGCTTTCTAAGCTACTTTCTCCCTTATCTAATCCAACTCAGGCAGCCGTCTCACTTCCAGTACTTTTCCAACTCCTGATCTACAGTCCTCTATGCCTATTGTCCAGACTGGTTACACCACCCGCAGACGTAAGGGCCTAAAGAGCCCCCACCCCATCCTGGGGAAGGCAAGCAGAGATACTTTACATCACCTGACTCAAGGAACAGTTAAAGATTTCCACATTTTTCAAACCCCTACCTTATATTCATCTAAGTTTTTGTTTTAGGAAAAAATAAGTATCAAAATCACTTTATGTGCCCAAACTTCAATCATAACTTATTTTTGGCTTTGGGGTGATATATACTGAGAATTCCTCAACTTAGCAAGGAGAATGTTAAGTCAAACATGTGCTCAGAAGTAGAGGAAGACTTTTCAGCCCAAGCATAAGGGCTCCATTCACACTGTGCAGAGTTCAAAGGAGTCAAAAGGATATCTATTGAAGTGGGTTTTCCATTTTTTTCAACTTCCCTTTTCTTATGACAGTATTATTTATGTGGATACATGTTTTGTTGGAATTTCTTAAGCCCCTGCTGTTCCACGGGGAGGAGCTAGAGTGATTCTGGTCATGGGACAAGGAGACAGCGACAAGGAAATAAAATAGAGACCCAGCAGCAGACCAAAAAGATGGGTGCACACAATATATGACTTATGCACAGGCTGGTCCCTGAGAGTGACAGCTCATGGCCCAGGAATAAAACATTCTGAGGAGGTTTTACTTTAAGGGAACCAGAAACATCAACCTTGAGGTAAAAGGAGGTGCTGTGGAATAAACCCTACAGCTTGAGTTACCCTGTAAGGTAAGGTAAGCTAAGCTAGAAGCGAAAGCTGCTGGGGAGAGGGAGTATGGGCCTATAGAGACTTCACCTGCCTATGGGTAAAAAACAGCAGCCTTTTTGGACAGAAGTGAAAATGCCAAGCAAATTATTTTAGCATCACAGATCCTCTAAAAATTGGGTTTAATACTGATTAGACCATATTTTAAAATCCATTAAGAACTTGAGGGAAGTTATTGTAAAACTACAAAGATTTTATTATCAGAAAGCAAAAACATGGAAAAGTTAACATTTCCTTACTCAACCTTGCCCAATATGTGATAGCAACCAGAGTAGCTGTATTTCCTAACTTCCTGACTTAAAGAATTTATAAAGCGAACACTTAATACTTTCTGCTCATTATTACAGACAAGTAATTCCATATGATGCTTCTGGGCTGAGAACAAATAAAAACTTGGAACCCAGAATCTAGTTAAAATAAAATTGAGCTGGAAAGCAAAAGCTGAAAAGCAAAAGAACTATAGGTGAAAATGGAATATAGGAAATCAAAGCATTCAATATCAAATCAGAAAAGAGAGAAACTGGTTGTCTAAGCCCTCACAGTAAGCAAATGATACTGGAGATGTATCTACTGAAACCCTCTGCGAATGCTGAAGAGCTCCAGGGCTAGCCCTTCCCATTGCAGCTCTGCACTGTTTAATCCACAGGCCTCAGACTAAAAATCCACCCTCCTTGAAGTGGAGATGAAAAATAGAAAAATATTACACTTTTTTTTTGGTGGTGGGTGGGGGTTAATGCCTTGGGTTCCATGGCTCAGGTAGTTCACATCTTTTAGCAGTTGTAAACAAGCAAGAGGACTGTAGTACAGACTCAATTCAGTAGTCTGTAGCATGGCTCCCAGCTCAGCCATAAATGAAACCCAAGTCACCGTTCCTCCAAGAAAGCAGACATGTGTTCCATCACATGCCCTCTCAGCTCAGTCTTCCCTGGACTCAAATCAGGTCCCACCCCTAACTGGCAAAGATATTCAACTTGGCAGGAACAGATGATTTGCTATATGTGGTTATAAGGTGGCTTCTGGGCAAAATCGTGACTGCAGAAATGTGCTCATGACATCCTGAGTTTATTTCAGAGTAATCTGTATTCAGATATCTTTCTTTACCTGAGATACAGCAGCTTTCCCAGACTGGGGTTACCATGTTTACACACTGAGGGCTTTTGCTGGCAGCACTTGCCTGCCTGCTTAGGACAGACCCGCGCTCTCCACAAACCCAGGAAAGAGTTAAACGTTCTTTGCACTTGACTCAGTGGCTTCTCTTCACCACACACTCCCAGATCCCACCATTCTCTGAGCCACCCGTGCAGCCAATCAAAGGAAAGGAAGGAAATTATCCTGGCCGGCTGACAGCCACAGCGCTCTGATGGCCATATATGGTAAAAACCACTGTCAGAGCCCTGTCAGGCCTGCGGGCCGGCTGCTGTGGACATATCAGTGAACTGCAGCAGCAGGAGACGCTGGCCAAGGAAACGCACAAAGGCTGCCTGCGCATCTCCAGGGGAGGGGGTGGGGTGGAAACCATCATCTGCAAGGGCACACACTCACAGTGAGTCACAGCCACTCACTGTCATCAAAACTAGCCCCAGGGTACATTGGGAAGTTCCCTCTGCCAAGACTTTGTGCTCCATTGTTAACTAGGGGTGAGCAGGGTGCCCACCCCACCCCTCCCAGCAAGATTGTGGAAAACACAGTCACTAGGAGAAAATGAAAAGGCCCTTCTGTGGCACTTCATGTGGTAATGAGGGCAGGCTGCGCTCGTGTGGCTGGCAGCTCGTGCAATAATTTGGAAGTCATTGTTCTGCACCTGGTGCCCTCCCCCTGCAACCTCCACCCCTCCCAGTCCTGTCCCCCAGCCTTTCATGGCCCATACACTTGACAGTTTAAGGTGCTCCAGGCATCACACAGAATCTATTTCAGAGGCACTGAATGGGCATCCCACGACACATCAGGACACTGGCTGGCTCTGAACAAAATCCTCTGCCCATAACGCCAAAGCTACCAAGTGCCAGACATCCACATCTGTACAAAGGGCTACTGACATTGCCACTGTTGTCTAAAACAGAGTACCGCAATGTGTAGAAATGGAAATTGCCTGTCAGCAATGCACAGTAAGGCAGACATGCAGCCAATGCAAATCCAGCAGGTGCTGGCAGAGACTGAGGATCACACAGAAAAGCACCGTCAGGAGACTGCCATTCCCTCTCAAGTAGCCCATGAGAGAAGGCACTTATCAGCACGGCGCCTGGCACTTAAAGGAAGCCTCCAACAAATGTGAACTACTGCGATTTCATCACTGTCATGTATAGACCAAGTACTTTCCAAACCTTAGACAATTCTCGGAGCTGACGGAATGAAAGCCCTAACAAGTTAGTTTTTGTTATTAAACTCTCTAATCCCAGAGAAAGAATGCAAAAGTTTCAGTGTCCATTAGACCACAGTTTCTGTGTATGTGTGTGTGTGTGTGTGTGTGTGTGCACGCGCGCATGACGGAGTCTTGCTGTGTTGCCCAGGCTAGAGTGCAATGGCGCAATCTCGGCTCACCGAAACCTCCGCCCCGCCTCCTGGGTTCAACCAATTCTCCTGCCTCAGCCTCCCAAGTAGCTGGGATTACAGATGCGTGCCGCCACGCCCAGCTAATTTTTGTATTTTTAGAAGAGACGGGGTTTCACCATGTTGGCCAGGCTGGTCTCAAACTCCTGACCTCAAGTGATCCACCCACCTTGGCCACCCAAAGTGCTGGGATTACAGGCATGAGCCACCGCCCAGCTAGACCAATTTCTATACCAAAAAAAAAAAACTGTTCACATTCAGTAGAAAAAAAAAATTAAAAATATGCATATACAAATCAAATAAAGACTCAGCAACCTAAGTTCTAATCCACAAATGACCTCACAGTCCTGGACAACCACTCAATTTGGGAGTTTCAATTTCTGCAACTGAAGAACAGAGGAATGATCCCATCCTACCAAGTGAAATAACTGAGACACTGTTTATGAAGAGGACTAACCACATATAATCTGCTGGCATTCTGCAGTCTCATTTCTATGAATATGACAGAAGTCACTGCTTTTTCCTAAAGATGATACAAAGGAAAGATGCCATGTTGATATAGTTATAACAGTGATCCTAAAATATAAAACAGTGCTTATCCTAGTTCTTTTCTCCATAACAATCAAGGAAAATACCAATTTTGCCAAATTCACACAGAAAGTGAAAGAGTCAAGAAATGTAGGATTTTCTACCAAAAAGCTATCCTTCAGCTCCTTTTGACTCATAATGTTAGTTCACACCACATATAAATGATTTGTTTCCCTTCCAATCAAACATTCTATTTCTCCAATACTAGAAAAATCCACCTAAACTCCTAGAGATCCTGGAGTCTGAAGGAGGAATGTGCCTACCATCTCCTCTTTGCCCTCCTGGGGACAGAGCCCCTCTACTAACTTATCAGCTTAAAAATTGGGCTGGGCTGGCCTGGGCGCAGTTGCTCATGCCTGTAATCCCAGCACTTTGGGAGGCCGAGGAGAGCAAATTACCTGTGGTCAAGAGACCAACCTGACCAACATGGAGAAACCCTGTCTCTACTAAAAATACAAAAATTAGCCGGGCATGGTGGTACACGCCTGTAATCCCAGCTACTGGGGAGGCTGAGTCAGGAGAATCACTTGAACCCAGGAGGCGGAGGTTGCAGTAAGCTGAGATCGCATCATTGTACTCCAGCCTGGGCAACAAGAGTGAAACTCTGTCTCAAAAATAAAAATAAATTTAATTGAAAAAAAAAAAAGTTGGGTTGGCTCCTCTTCTGTTTCATCTGTAGCTCCTACACAGAGAAAAAAAACTGAATTCAAATTGAACCTCCTCTGTCATGTCTTCCTTACCTCCTGAGCCTAGGGTGAAACTGATCTCTCACACCCGCTGCACTAGAGCACTTCATGCACCTACAAAGTGCCCCCTGGAGAGATCAAGCACAGCTGTTGGAGCTTTTTAAAAGCAAGAACCCAGTGGCTCGCTCCTATAATCCCACTTTGGGAGGCCAAGGCAGGAGGAACACTTGAGATCAGGAATTTGAGACCAGCCTGTCCACACAGTGAAACTCTGTCTCTACTAAAAATATAAAAATTAGCCAGGCATGGTGGTGCACACCTGCAGTCCCAGCTACTCATGAGGCTGAAGCAGGAGAACTGCTTGAACCTGGGAGATGGAGGTTGCAGTGAGTTGGGACTGCACCACTGGGTGACAGAGCAAGATTTTGCCTCAATAAAAAAAAAAATAATAAAAAAAAAAAAAGCAAGATCCCAGCACAGGTCCCTGCACATGCAGGCACTAATGAATGGTATATGAATGAATGAATGTGATTTTTCTAAAGTACCATGTTAAATTTCACAAACATTTAAGCAATAGTTAGCTCTCTGTATGGGCTCTGGTAATATTACTGATAATATTTTTCAAAATCTCAAGATGTAATAAGTTCATTGTAAAAAAATCTTTTAAAGTCCAGGTAATTATAAGGAAGAAAATAAAACATCACTTTTAGTCCCATCGGTGTTAACATTGCACACTCTTTCCTAAAAATTAATAACACAATTGAAATTAAGTACGAGATAATGACTATGATCTCATAACACATTTTTTAGGTTATATGAAGGTACCATGGAACACAGGATAACAAAATCTTGCCACGTAACATAACTTTCTCTTGCTATTGCAAGGAATCCCTCGATTATTCACTTAGGACTTAATTAAAAATGTTTATATCTATATAGATATTATATTTTGGTTTTTTGGTTTTTCTTGAGACGGAATCTTGCTCTGTTGCCCAGGTTGGAGTGCAATGGCATGATCTCAGCTCACTGCAACCTCCGCCTCCTGGGTTCAAGCAATTCTCCTGCCTCAGCCTCCCAAATAGCTGGGACTACAGGCACCCACCATCACGCCTGGCTAACTTTTGTATTTTTAGTAGAGACGGGATTTTATTATATTGGCCAGGCTGATCTTAAACTCCTGACCTTGTGATCCACCCACCTCGGCCTTGCAAAGTGCTGGGATTACAGGTGTGAGCCACCACGCCCGGCCTAGATATATTTCTATGTAGATTTTTTTTTAAAGGCTAGGTGGAAATATAGTGTTCAAAACTAACAGAAAGCCTTTTAGGTCAGTCTGAATTACTCATACATGAATTGTGTGAACTAACACTATGAGTTAAGTAATACAGTCTAAGAATATATGTATTAGTTACCAATTGCTGACTAACAAGTTATCCTAAAACTCAGCTGATTAAAACAATAAACATTTATTACTCACACAGTTTCTGAGGATCAGGGATTCAAAAACAGCTTATCTGGGTGGCTCTGGCCCAGGGTTTTTCATGAGATAGTGTTAGCCAGAGCTGCAGTCACCTGATGGCTTGACTAGGGCTGCAGGATCTACTTTCAAGATGGCTCATTGCATGGTTGGTTAAGTTGGTGCTGGCAGTCGTCAGGAGGTCCTATGGACCTTGCCACAGAGCTGCTGGAGATCCTCACAACATGGCAGCTCCAAAAAAGACAAAGTGGAAGCCAGTGGGCTTTTATGAACTAGTCTCAGAATTCACACTCCATCAATTCCACCACACCCTATGGACACACAGGCCAGCCCTATTTAATGTGGGAGGCTACCTACCACAACATAGTAAGGCAAGTTTTTGGAGAACCTGCACAAAAGGCTACCATATACATAGCACCCAGTTTGCATCCTCTATCCAAGTGAGTCAAGAGATCAAAAGCATATAATTCTAATTATTCCCTCCATCCGTTAAGTGAAAAAGAAAATAATTTTAATAATGTGATAATGCAGCCTGTGGTACTAGTGGTATAAAGAAGCAACTAAGAGAACTGAATGGATGATTTTCCTCTGTTTCAGTAAATAATTAAAAGCAACATCTGAGCTGGATATTGAACAGTAAGAAGAGACCACCAAGTATCATCATTAGTGGAATACTGACTGAAATGCCTCAAGATCTCTTCCTCAACAAACATGACAAAAACATTCTAAAGCAGCCTTCATCAACCTAGGTTCTACAAGAAATTAAAGTCCTAATGCCCTAATCTATGCTATTACAGGCAATAAGCTCTTTTCCATCCTATGCATCTAGAAGACAATGGCTAAGTATCATCCTTGGGACAACTAAAAAAAAGTCATCCAAATGATTTTCTGCGGAGCTAAATTCTTTCATAAAAACCTAGATGAAAAAGACTGCAAAATGAGTTGAAAATGGTTCACAGACATAAATAAAGCAAGATCCCAAATATTTCCACACACAACTCCTAAAATAAATAGGAGAAACACAGTTATATATAATAAAATACCACACAGCTACAACAAAGGAGCTCATGGTAGAGAGGAAGAGATTATGACCCAAAAAGCTAACAGAGATCTGGCCATACCCATCCCATCCTGGCCAGAGCAGAGCTCTTGTCCCAGGTAGTTACTGTGATAGTGAAATCAGGCATCACTCCAATACACCAAAGTTGCTTCACAGTACTTCACAATACTTAAGGAAGAAGGCAAGCAATTTGGGAAGACAGAGCCATCTAGTTTGCATCCTCCACCCAAGTGTATGTCAAGAGATCAACAGCATATAATTCTAACAGATTCCTCCCACTCTTACTTGTTTAAGGCAGGATTTACAGGCTTGTTGTGATATGAAGTATGTTGGGAAAGGGGTTGTGTGTGTATCTATCCAGAAACACTGGTATGTATGAGCCTCCATCGTTCACAATAGGGAGGAAATGCCTCAGTTCTATCTACATCACTAGTGTGGCTACTCCACAAAAAAAAGGCTTATTCATGACAACGTGGTAGATTACACAGAGGGCTGAACACCTGTGTGTTTTTGAGCCAAGACAGCTTGTGAGTTGTGGCAAGAAGAAAAAAGTATCCCTCATAGCCAAAACCACAAAGCCAACTTGTGTTCAGTAAGACTACTATTATTCATCCTCTGAGGGACTAAGGAATAAGTAAATGCACTAAGCCACACCTTGAAAAGTCATGGCAGAGTGGCAAGCCACAGCTTGACAGAAGCATTACAAAAGACAACGGGAATCACATGTGCTAATCTAAATCACCCCACCTCAGGACTGAGGACTTTCCATATTCCTCCAGCAGTGAGTGACCTCTTCAAAAATCCCACTTTCTCAAATAAAACCTTCCTAACAAAAACCTCATAAACCATATGCTTAAAATAGCACACATCCATTCTTAAGTGTGCTGCTTGCTGCATGTGTGTGTGTCTTTGTATATGCATGTGTTTTGATGTATTTTTCCCTAATACTCTTTTTACTTTAGATTTTAAGTCCTGGAAGACAGAGACCACGTCTAACTTATTTTACATTCTTCCAGAATCTAACCATAAGCCTCATGAAGTTGCAATAATACACCTTATTTACTGCTAACACTAAAGAGCTTTACAGAAGAAGTTCATGGAAAACCATGTTTTTAAATGGGAGCCTTTTTGAAAGGGTCATAATCCACCTTAATTCCAACATGTACATATTCAATATTATTATGTACAGAATCCCAAATATATCACCAAAACTAACTTGCCTGTCTATAACCAGAAACAAAAAGGGGAAAACATTCTCAGAAGCCCATGAGATAACTATTAAAAACCATACCCATCTCTTAAGGCATCCCAGGCTGCAACAATGTGTATTGGAGCCTAACACACATCTAGAGCATAATTTCTTGCTATCTTGATTTCAAACATAACTTCATATTATAATTGGGAATTTAGTTTTTCTTTGCTTTTAAACCAAAGCAACACCTCATGATAAAACTATTTCATAGTTGCCAAGACACTAAAGTTGCAGGAATCTCTTTTCCAGGGTAAAGAGCCGTGTATTGTTAAGCCCTGTACTAAAAAGGGATTAATGGGTTCACCATGTAGTTGGAGTTCCCATCGTATTTCTCCTTTGAGGCTGTATGTCTAATGAGGAGACAAACACCTCAGTACCAGCAATCTGCTAGGATGCTTTCCAAGACACAAGTGCTCCTGAAGGGCACAGATGCTGGCACACAGCAGGTACTCAGCTTATAGACAATCAAACCAACTAACTGCATATGAAGACTCACTCATATTGAATAAACAAATATCAACTGTAAAATGGATAACCATTATTCAAATATTCATGACTATACCAAGATTATAAGGCAGATATCAAGAAGGCCGTCAGCTCCATAAAGAAATATAGGTTTTCTGACAACATGGAAGATAGTTCTATTTTCTACCAGCTACTAATGCCTGGTAACCAGCCAGTATCTTAGGTAGGAACAGCAACTCAAAAGAAAGGCGAGTGTCACCTGACGCTCCAGGGCTCATGGGCCACGCCCTGCCATAGCAGATCCTTCTGAGAGCTACCTAGGCACAACTGTCATGAGGGACCACTGGACCACTCCTCTTTGCTGGGCTCAGCCTTGCCTTAGGGAAAAAGCAGCCAGGAGTAAAAAGGCGTCTACTTTCCAAAGTTATACATTGAATTAGGGGGAAAAAAAATGGAACAAAAGTGTTTTTCTTTGCTGACCAGCTGAATTGGAAATCACTTCATAACTGAGAATCATGGGAAGTGAGAAGCATTTCTGACATCATCTAGAATTACCAAGGCAGAAAATAACTTTTTTTTTTTTTTTTTAACTTTTTGAGATGGAGTCTTGTTCTGTCGCCCAGGCTGGAGTATAGTGGCATGATCTTGGCTCACTGTAACCTCCGCCTCCCAGGTTCAAATGATTCTCCTGCCTCAGCCTCCGGAGTAGCTGGGACTATAAGCGTGTGCCACCATGCCCCGCTAATTTTTGTATTTTTAGTAGAGACGAGTTTTCAACATGTTAGCCAGGCTAGTCTCGAACTCTTGACCTCAGGCGATCTACCCGCCTCAGCCTCTCAAAGTGCTGGGATTACAGGCGTGAGCCACGGTGCCAGGCCAGAAAATAACTTTTATACACAGCTGCCTTTGTCATAGAGAGAGAAACAGAGGAGCGGAAGGATAAAGAGACACATCCATGTCCCACTACAAGTCAGTGACTGAGCCGGGACTGAACTCCACAGCTCATCAATTCCTAGATTTATATTCTTTCCTCTACGCCACACTGACGCTAAGAGCTAAATAAACACACTTTAATACACAAAACTCTCACATAGTACACATGAACCTATCAATTATAGAAACCCAAGTATTGATCTTATTTCCAATGGCTGTCACAGGGCTTAGCTTATAACAACATCACCTCCTCTAAAACAAATTAATATTTAAGGAGCAAAGCCACACAGACGGTATTATAGCCTGAGAAAGACCCTTGATGCTCCTCCAAAAAGCAACACCTCATCTAAACATGACAATTTATAAAGCAACTTACTGTATCCTAGTTCCAATAATGCTGGTTAAAGAGCAAAATACAAGGACATATTCATTAAGTGTAGGTCACTGAATACAACAGAAAACCAAATCACAAGATCAGTTAGCTCGGTACTGCATACAGGTCTCCCTCAAATGGGATAAGTGAAACTCAGTTTCTCATGGTTTGTAAAAGCAAAGATGAACTCACAGAATCTTTTGTGGATGTGGAAGTTGAAAGGAAATATCTGAATTCAGAGGAAGATTAGTCATTCGTTAAGTCTGTTTTGTGCTTCTTAATTGGCTTGTTCCATTTCTTTGAAGGAAAAAAAATGTCTTCAATGTATCCCTCAGTCAATAAAAAGGGAAATAAAAACTCTTAACTCCAAAACAGATCATAGTGCTCCAGTGTCTGACCTTAGCTGACAAGCTATGGCTGTCTTCTCAGCTGGCTGCCATAAAACCTGCCAGTAAGATGTCAAGTTTCCAAACGTTCCTTGCTCTTGGTGAAGGAATAAGCTAAAACAATGTGGAGACCAAATGTAACTGGCCTTGAGTGTACTTATTTGCCACTCAAAAACAACTTTTTCCACAGAAATAGAAGTATCCAAATTGAAAATAAATTTTCAACTTAATGAAAAGATTCACCTTCGCCAATAAGAAGGTGTATTTTAAAACACGTATCAAATTTGTTCCCCTAAGGCATACATCTCCCTTCTTTTGTCAGGAGATGGTTCTACTGTGTTATCTATCTGGCCACTGAAGTAAAAATTAGATGTTATAATTTTTAAAAAAGTTAGTCACCAGCCTCTCTGAAACAAAAGTCCAAGAAAATTGGACATTTTCCCAATGAGAGTTTTCCCAAGGAAAAAACATCAACATACAATAGGAAAAAACCCTTTGACAGAAATTCACTTTATTGTAACCACTCTCAGAATCACATGGTCCATTGTGATGAGATGTACTCTTAATATAAGGGGCTCAGACACAGCAGGGATCCACTTCCCCCGCTGCTTTTAGCAGAGTGGAAACAGCTGTCATACGACTCAACATCTGCATCCTCACCAGCATCGAGCCCTTATCATTGGAGCTCAGGACTCACCAAACTCATTTTCCTCCTAAAAGCTAACTAGAAAACAACTGTTTTTAAGCCCTCTTCACAGCTTTTTTTCTTCATTATTTGCAACTCTGGGATTTGCTGATAAAATAACTCCAGATTTTGATCTGCAGTATTCATGACTGGTCAGCAAATGCACAAAATTCCTATCTAATCTCCCACCTTGGAGCAGGCTCTCTGGGAGGATAAAGGAAGGAGGAGGGCTTGGAACCCCACTGACGTTGAAGAACACATAGAACATTCTCGGTAAAGACTCTACCTCTGCCACTTGTTAACACTGTTTAAATCCTATACTGAAACTTATTACTGTCCAGAACTGAAATCTCTATTGAGGGCATTTTCTTGAGTTCTCGTTGCACTTGCTATTCAAAAAAAGAGGCTCATCCTTATGATTTCACAAAAAAAGAGAATATTATCTTACAATTTTCTGCCCATTTGAAAATGTAACTGTTTTTAAAACTTTACTTTGGAATAAAAGCCTGTTTTTACAACTGCACTCTAAAAGAGAAATTTTTGCGAAAAGTGGATGATTAAGAATCGAATCTTAAAATTCCTATGCTTGTCCATGCTCACAACATCATTATAATAATTGTTTCATCCATAGAGAGCATGCTCAGAACAGAGGTCACTATTCTATTTAATGATTCTCTGTTAGAGAAAAACTGATGCGGTTAGTAAGGCGTGTGGAACTTAACCTCAATTACATCAGAGTCTAATGGTTTCACAAATACAATTCTTAGTGAACTGTCAATCTATTAAGGAAAAAATATGGAGACTACCAGAGGGTGTCTACCAGAATGGACGGTCAAATTACTTACCTTGTGCAGAGGGAGAACAAGGAATGCTCCTCCCCCACTTGCTTCTACGATTATGGCAACAAATCTGGGATTGACAGCACAAAAGGAACTATCCCAGGTCACACGAGAAACCCGGATGTCATCATAGCACTGGTCATTTTTCACCGCTTGCCCAAATACATGCCGGAACTTGCTCTGTCGTACCACTCGCCTCATCGTGCCTGCAAAGGAAGAGTGAGTATTATGTTAGAATTGCGCACCAAACTGAAAGCTTTACTTTTACAAATGAAAAGCTCCAAGTAGGAAAAACAGAATGGGATGGCATTTTGTCTGCTTTCCTAAAAAGTAGCCAAATTGCAATCTAAATTTCTTTTAGCAGCACATACCCAGAGACAACTGCAAAATGCGTCAGGGAAAGAATTACAAAGAAATGAAAAAGTCCTAATTCAAGATCCAGAAACAGCTCATCAGTTTTAATTTCAATGGAAAGATTAAGGCAAAGAATTAAAGAAAGCCTTTCAGGGCTGGGTGGGAATTGACAGATAATGCACTTCAACCCTTCCCCTTTTATAGATAAGAAAACTCCAAAGTGAAGTTTTCCGGTAGAGGTGAAGCTGAAGAAAAAGCCCAAAAACAAGTTATGGTTTTGTGGCTTTGTCCTCAGCCTGCCAAGGTAATTTTTCAGTTTGTAAACATTTTCCCTAGACATCAGCACTCTGTTGTGTGAGAATTATGTCTATTCCCCAGAGTGTTTCAACAAGACCAACTACGGGAGGAATTCAAAAGACACAGCTATCACCCTTGACTTCAAAAGCCTTCTAATCTCCTTCTAACACAGACGTAATAATCACAGCAACTCGCTACCAAACCGCCTACTGCTAAGGGCTACACAGCGAGAAACAGGAAAAGTCAGCCTAAAGCAGCCTAACAGGTAAGAGCTAGGTCTGGCAAAAGAAGACCAAAAGTATTTAAATGGAAAGCAATGTGATCAAAGTGATGTTTAGGATGACAGTAAATCTGGCAGAAGCACACTGGACAGCTTAGACAGGAACAAGCTCAAAGTCAGGTACTGGGCTAGGAAGCTATCTGACAGTAAACCAGACTTGAGGAAGGCCTGGAGTGATACAGCATTAACAGTTGGGACAGAAGAAAGGAAAAATGCAGGAGCTATTGTGGAGGGGAAACAAAACTAGGCTGGGTTTTCACTGAGTTGATCATCTACCACAGCCACTTCCCTAGTATACCAGAGACTCTGGGGAGGGGAGGTGACACAGAGCTAGGTTCCTAGGCTTCCTTATGTGTCATTTCAGACTCCAAATTCCACTCAACTGTCTGATAGACACTGAAAGCTTTGTGCTTTCGGATCACCAGCCCTCCCTGATTAAGGTTTCCTAAACTGCACCCAATGTAATTTTCCTACGTGCTACTGCAGGACATTCTGTTCATGTTGGTTAGACAGAAGGAGCCTGGATAAAAATCTAAATGGAAATGGAACATGGTTCAATGTCGACAACTCAGCTGAAAATCAGACCCTCATATACAGAGGAGAGCTAACACCTGTCCACTCATGTCAGACAGGACACATGGTGGGCTGTTACTAATTCCTTTCCTCTAATTCCCTTCCTCATGGCCCTGAGCCCATTGCTAAATGCAGAGACAGAATTTATTTTTGCCAGAGTCTCTTACACCCTTCTCCTAGGCATGTGTGAAAGTAGCCTCTCTCCAATGCTGGGGGCACGTAGCTGGGCTGAAGTAACAGACCCTTGGCAGGCAATTGAGCATCCACGTTCCTCAGCCCAGCTGTTATTGCCAGACTTTCCCAGCTGACTACCAGGACCATACATTTTGAGTCCTTGGTAAAGGAGACAGCAAATGATACGAGGCAAGAGCCCTTCATTTCGGAATCAGTATGAATACTTCTCAAGCATAAGTTAGGTAAGACAGCTTCCATGAAGTGGTGAAAAGCAAAAGGAAAGCACATCTATACAAAAGCCAACGTACAGCCAGCTGGTCTCGGGATCCACTTCCCCACCCAACCATCTGCAACCATCTGTACGAGTTACAGAAACTGCAATCCCCACCAACATCTTCAAGCGTTTCAAAAGTAAATTAATGAAGAAGAAAAAAGGATTGTACCATGTCAGTTAACATCCTTCATAAATAAAATGTTCTTACAAATTCATACAATTAAAACCCAACAGAAAATCAGGCAAAGGACATGAAGAAGTAATTTACTAAAGAAACACAAACAGCATTTATCTCCACTCCTTCCCAAAATCCTACTAAAATGAAAGCAAAAAATAAAAGCAGGTAAAAATATGAAAGGACAAGAGGACTGGAAAGGAGCCTACAAGGAGCAAATGTGACAACAAACTCCTGGAAGATGGAAAGCTGTGCACGTGTAACTGACTGAAGTGTGCGTGTCCTCTACTCAGCCAAGTCTCAGGAAGAGTTCACAAGAAGGACATCGAGGCCCACTGTGAATCTCCAGAACACTCCAAGGGAGAAACTGTGTGTCTCTGAAGACAGGGATGTGGGAGAGAGGCTGCAGAGAAAATGACTGAAAGCCTGAATTAGGAACAGCTGGACACCCAGATCTCCTCCATCCAGGGCTTCACAACCAGGGTACCAGCCTGCCCTCTCCCCAGCAGAAGCCAGGAAAGGCCAGACTGCAGGCCCTGGACTGGATGACACTCATTATAGGTGTGAACAGGTACCTCACTGACAGCCTGGTTCTATACAGTGGGGCCTCCAGCCCCTTGTTCCTCCTGGATCCCAAGATACCACCTGTCCCTCAAGATACCACCTGCCCCACCCCATAAGAGATCAGACATCACTGCCTTCAGTGAGGTCCACTATTCAGTGTGCCTCTCCACCTACACAGGCTTAAGGTCAGCTTTTAGAACCTCACTTTAAATGTGAATGGATATTTGAGGAAAGCCTCTCACTTAAAAAAAAGAGACAATTTTTCCTCTTCACACAAATAGGCCAGATACCATCTAACCTCACAAAAATATGAAGATTAATATAAATATATAAAATGATTTGTCTTCATTGAAAGATACTATACAATCTTCTGGCTGACATACATACTAAAATACCTCAGAAAGTTAATTCGTCGCCGGGTGTGGTGGCTCACGCCTGTAATCCCAGCACTTTGGGAGGCCAAGGCAGGTGGATCAAGAGTTCAGGAGTTCAAGACCAGCCTGGCCAACACAGTGAAACCCCATCTCTACTAAAAATACAAAAAATTAGCCCGGAGTGGTGGTGTACGTCTGTAATCCCAGCTACCCCGGAGGCTGAGGAAGGAGAACTGCTTAAACCTGGGAAGCGGAGGTTAAAGTGAGCCGAGATCACACCATTGCACTCCAGCCCAGGGCAACATTGTCAGACTCCATCTCAAAAAAAAAAAAAAAAAAAAGTTGGCAGGTGCGGTGGCTCACGCCTATAATCCCAGTACTTCGGGAGGCCAAGGCAGGTGGATCACGAGGTCAAGAGATCAAGACCATCCTGGTCAACATGGTGAAACCCCGTCTCTACTAAAAATACAAAAATTAGCTGGGCATGGTGGCGCACGCCTGTAGTCCCAGCTACTCGGGAGGCTGAGGTAGGAGAATTGCTTGAACCCAGGAGGCAGAGGTTGCAGTGAGCCAAGATCGTGCCATTGCACTCCAGCCTGGGTAACAAGAGCGAAACTCCTTCTCAAAAAAAAAAAAGTTATTAGTTATTACCATATTGTGCATACTTATTTTCATCCTAAATACATATAGATAGAATGATATAGAAGTTCTTCGCTACAATCACAGAGTAGAATGTTAGTTACATAACAGAAAGAGTAAGAAAAGCCAGTGCTTCCAGTGCTGTGCTGTATGTCTAAGCGGAGCTTAAAGGACAGTGTGAGCCCATTCACTTTCAAGGTCAAATCTGATCTGAGCTCAGCTGTGCACATGTGGCATAGCTGCTTTTCTTGCACAGAATGTCTCAGGCCCTCCAGGCACACAACAGAGAATAGTAATTAAGAGAGCAAACTCCAGAGTCAGACAGCCTCGTAAGTGAGAAGCACAGCTGTACCATTTACTTCCTGGCCATGGTACAGTACAGCAAGTCACTAAATCTCCATTAAGTGTCAAATTCTCTATGCAAAATGGGTACAAAGCATGTAAAGTTGAAGTGATCATTAAATGATCAATTGGTGATGGGATGGTGGCAGGAGATTCTTATGCTATACCTTATATGGCTAGATACACAAAATTAATCACTCAATAAATACTAGCTACTAATGTCATCCTAGTAACTGACATAAGATAATCTAGATTCATATTAGCAAATTACTTAACCTCTCTAAACGTCAGTTTCCCATCTACAAAATGAAGGGAATGATACCTATAATAAGAATGTAGGCTGGAAATGGTGGCTTACACCTGTAATCCCAGCACTTTGGGAGGCCAAGGTGGGTGGATCACTTGAGGTCAGGAGTTTGAGACCAGCCTGGGCAACATGATAAAACCCATTTCTACTAAAAATAAAAAACTTAGCTGGGCGTGGTGGCACATGCCTGTAGTCCCAGCTACTCAGGAGGCTGAAGCACGAGAATCATTTCAACCTGGGAGGCAGAGGTTGCAGTGAGCTGAAATGGTGCCACTGCACCGCACTCCAGCCTGAGGAAGAGAGCGAAACCCCATCTCAAAAAAAAAAAAAAAAAAAAAAAAAAAAGGAATGTAAACCAGGCCCAGATGACCTTACTGCTGAAGTCTACCAAACATTTAAAAAATACCAATTATAAATGTTTCCAAAGACAGAGAAGAAGGGAATACTTCCAAACTAATTATATGAGGCCAATATTATCCTGATACCAAAATCAAACAAAGACATCTCGAGAAAACTACAGACCAATATCTCTTATGAACACAGATGCAAAAAATCCTCAACAATACCAGCAAACCAAATCAAGCAACATAGAAAAAGAATTAGAATTGTACACCACAATCAAGTGGGATTTTTTTCCAGGAATGCAAGGTTGGGTCAACATCTGAAAATCAATGAACATAACACATTATATCAATAGAAGAAAAATATCACATAATTATCTCAGATACAGAAAAAGCATTTGAGGCTGGGCAATGCGGCTTATGCCTATAATCCCAACACTCTGGGAAGCCAATGCAGGTGGATCACTTGAGGTCAGAAGTTCAAGACCAGCCTGTGCAACATGGTGAAACCCCATCTCTACTAAAAATACAGAAATGAGCCAGGCATGGTGGTAGACACCTATAAGTCCAGCTACTTGGGAGGCAGAGGCAGGAGAATTGCTTGAACCCAGGAGGCAGACATTGCAGTAAGCCAAGATAGCACCACTGAACTCCAGCCTGGGCAAGACTCTAAATCAAAAAAAAAAAAAAAAAAAAAAAAAAAAGCATTTGACAAAATTAAATACCCTTTCACAATAAAACACTCAAGAAACTAGGAATAAAAGGAAATTTCCTCAACCTGATAATGAGCATCCATGAAAATACCACAGCTAACTCAATATTCAATGGTGAACGATGCCTTCCCCCTGAGATCAAGAATACAACAAGCTTGTCCACCCTTGCCACTTCTCTTCAGGACCGTAGTACAGGTTAGGGCAAGGCAATTAGGGAAGAAAAAGGAATATGTGACACTCAGATAAAGAAAGAAGTAAAACTATTTCTGTATGCAGAAGTTATGATTTTATATACAGAAAATCCTAAGGAATCCAGTAAGTTCAGTAAGGTTGCAGGATACTAGATTAATATACTTGTTCTGTCACCCAGGCTGGAACACAGTGGTGCAATCTCAGCTCACTGCAACCTCCGCCTCCCCGGTTCATGCAATTCTCCTGTCTCAGCCTCCTGAATAGCTGGGACTACACCACACCAGCTAATTTTTGTCTTTTCAGTAGAGATGGGGTTTCACTATGCTGGTCAGGCTGGTCTCAAACTCCTGACCTCAGGTGATCCTCCTGTCTTGGTCTCCCAAAGTGTTGGGATTACAGGCATGAGCCACCATGCCTAGCTGTATTTTATAAACTCAATCCAGAAAGACTCATACTCTGAAAACTTAAAACATTTGTTGAAAGAAATTAAAGACACAAATCAATGAAAAGAGATCCCATGTTCATAAATCAGAAGACTTAGCATTAAGATGGCAATATTCCTCAAACTAAGATATAGATTTAATGCAATTCCTATCAGACTCCCAGATGAATTCTCTATAGAATGGATGAAGAGACTGATTGGAACTGCAAGGGATCCAAAAATACCCAAATGACCTTGGGGGAAAAAGAGGAGAACAAGTTAGGAAGACTCATATTTCCTGATTTCAAACTTACCTCACTAACAACAGTAATTGACAAGACAGTGTGGTACCGGAATAAGGATAGATATATATATATATATCAATGGAATATAATTAAAGTCCAGAAGTAAATTCATATATCTTTGGTCAACTGACTTTCAACAAGAGTGCGAAGACAATTCAATGAAAAACTCTTCTCAACAGATGGTACTGGGACAATATATAAAATAGCTAACTCAACATAGATCAAAGCCTTAGATATAAGAGCTAATACTATAAAACTCTGAGAAGAAAACATAGGAGTAAATCTTCATGGCCTTGGATTTGGCAAAGGATTCTAAGATATGACACCAAAAGCACAAGCAACAAAAGAAAAATTAGAAAAACTGGATTCCATCAAAATTTATAATTTTTGTGCCTCAAAGGACACTATCAAGAAATCGAAGACAATGCATAGAACGGGAGAAAACTTTTGCAAATCTTATATCTGATAAGGCACTTATATCTAGGATATATAAAGAACTCCTACAATTCAATAATTAAAAAGACTAATTTAAAAATGAGTCAAAGGACTTGAAAAGACATTTTTCGAAGAAGATATACAAATGTCCGATACACATGAAAAGTTGCTGGACATCATTAATCACTGGGGAAATGAAATATCAAAACCACAATGAGAGACTATTCCATACCCACCAGGATGGCTAAAATCAAAAATTCTAAGAATAACAAGGGTTGATGAGAATGTAGAGAAATCAGAACCTTCCTACACTGCTGGTGGGAATGCAAAATGTTGCAGCTGATGTGGAAAAGTCTGGCAGTTCCTCAAACAATTAAACAAAGAATTACTGTAAGACCCAGCAATCCACTCCTAGGTATGAGAACTGAAAACAGGTAGTCAGACAGATACTTGTACATGAGTCTTCATAGCAACATTATTCACAATAGCCAAAGGGTAGAAGCAGGCCAAATACAGGCTATCCATTGTATCTAATGGATAAACAAAATGTGATATTACCCGTACAACAGAATATAAATAAATAAAAAGGAATGAAGTACTAATACATGCTACAACTTGGATGAATCTTGAAAACATTATAAATGAAAAGAAACCAGTCACAAAAATCTACATACTGTTATTCCATTTATATGAAAGTCCAGAACAGGCAAATCTAAAGAGACATAAAGTAGATTCATGGTTGCTTAGAGCTGTAGGGTAGGAGGGAAATAGGGTAATACAAAGTGATTGCTAAATTTTAAGAGTATAACATTTCTTCATTTCTTTTTCTTTTTGGTTTTGTTTGGTTTGGTTTGGTTGTTTTTTGAGATGGAGTCTCACTCTGTCACCCAGGCTGGAGTGCAGTGGCACAATCTCAGCTCACTGCAACCTTTGCCTCCAGGGTTCAAGCGATTCTCCTGCCTCAGCCTCCTCAGTAGCTGGAATTACAGGTGTGTGCCACCACACCCGGCTAATATTTGTATTTTTAGTAGTTCACCATGTTGGTCAGGCTGGTCTCAAACTCCTGATCTCATGATCTGTCTGCCTCGGCCTCCCAAAGTGCTGGGATTACAAGCATGAGCCACCACGCCCAGCCCATTTCTTATTTTTTAAAAAAATATTTATTATTATTTTTAGAGACAATCTCACTCTGTACTCAGTACAGTGGTTCAATCATAGTTCATAGCAGCCTGAAACTTCTGAGCTCAAGCAATCCTCTCACCTCAGCATCCCAAGTAGCTGAGCTCACAAGCTTACGCCACCACATCAAGCTAATTTTTTTTTGAGGTGGAGTTTTCGCTCTTGTTGCCCAGGCTGGTATACAATGGCATAATCTCGGCTCACTGCAACCTCCGCCTCCCGAGTTCAAGTGATTCTCCTGCCTCAGCCTCCCGAGTAACTGGGATTACAGGTGCCCACCACCATGTCTGGCTAATTTTTTTCTATTTTCAGTAGAGACAGTTTCGCCATTAGTGGCCAGGCTGGTCTCGAACTCCTGACCTGAGGTGATCCATCCACCTCAGCCTCACAAAGTGCTGGGATTATAGGCGTGAGCCACCACACCTGGGCAACCAGGCTATTTATTTATTTATTTATTTATTTTGGTAGAGATGGGGTCTCACATGTTGCCCAGGCTGGTCTCTAACTAATTCTTGGCTTCAAGGAATATTTCCACCTTAGACTCCCGAACTGCTTGGATTACAGTCATAAGCCACCATGCCTGGTATGTTTCTTTTGAGGTAATGAAAATGTTCTAAAGTTGTCTGTGTTAATGGTTGCAGATTATTTAATAACATATATACTATAAACCACTGAACTCTACACTTTAAATGAGTGAATTGTATAGTATGTGAATTATATCTCAAAACTGTTTTTTAAAATAACTATAATGTACTCAGCATAGAATCTGAAGCATAGTACATACTGTCTAATAAATGTTAGCAATTATTATTTGAGAGCCCAGTAATAGATTTCCCTACCCAGGGAGAAAACCTAAGCAAGTCCCTGCTGATTATGGGCTAAGATTAGAATTTTCATGTAAGAGAACCGGCACCACTTATCAAGGACCCTTTACAAAATTTTATGTTCTCTCATTTCGGCACGGTATTTCTACAGTTTAATTTCTCTGTAAACAAAGGAAAAAATGGGAACTATCCCACACATAAAAACTTCCTTTTCTTAAGAGATCTGTCTGCATTGTCAAATGGTATCAGTATTTTACCATTTTAAAAATTGTTGTTATAAATTTCCAAATTAAGATGGCATATCATCAAACCTAGGAATTCTATTATCAGCTATCCTGTCCCAAACTAATCAAATCATAAATTAGACAACAAAATTTCATCCTAAAACTAAAGCATTTTATAAAGGATCTAATTCTCAAAAAAAAAAAAAAAACCAAAAGAGTAAATGAAAAAATCCTGAACACAATAGACACAAATTCCAAGGAAATACTAGGTATAATTTTAAATGTCCTGTGAGAGAATGGTTCAACTTTGGAAAAGCTGCTTGCTCATTAGGTCTTTTAAGTACAAATTCTTAAAACTGCATAGGGTCTTTCCCTTGCTTGCAATGGTAAGATCATCTCAGTAATAAAGAGGAAGATGATGTAGCAATAAGTTATTCAATAAGCAAATCAAACATTTATAAGTTTCAAAATCAATTTACTTTCTTTTTTTTTTTTTTTTTTTTTTAGACGGAGTCTTGCTTTTTTGCCAAAGTGCAGTGGCACGATCTTGGCTCACTGCAACCTCCATCTCCCAGATTCAAGTGATTCCCCTGCCTCAGCCTCCTGAGTAGCTGGGAATATAGGGGCGTGCCACCACACCTGGCTAATTTTTTGTATTTTAGTAGAGACAGGGTTTCACCATGGCCAGGATGGTCTCAATCTCCTGACCTCATGATCCAGCCGCCTTGGCCTCCAAAAGTTCTGGGGTTACAGGCGTGAGCCACCGTGCCCGGCAACGAATTTACTTTCAATAGGAGACAATGCAACATGGTTTTTAACCTCTATAAAGCATGGGAAATACAAACCTTACTTGTCTGTTTAAGATGTAATTTATCACTCTACCCCTATTTTCCAATAAGACTGGCACTATTCTAGAATGGTTTTTATTATAATTAAAATTGATATACCTTTGAAGACGATGCAAGAATAGGTTGAGAGCATAGGCTCAACTACGAGATGCTCTTTCTGGGGTTGGTTGAAATCTCTATCTTAGAAACATGTACAGTTACCTTCCTCACTAAGTTTCCAAGTTTCCAGGTGATATTGAAGGCCAAAAAGGAGGATTACAGGCTGCTCTGTCTGTGCAGTAGTCACTCTTTTATTCCCTTACTTTCTTAATAAACTTGCTTTCACTTAAAAGATTAAGGGTCAGGTTTTGACTATCCAGCAACTATCATAATAAATTTTTAATAAGGAGATAATATACTCCTGTTTTATGCTTCAAATAAAATGTAAAAGCTGATAACTAATATTCATAATACTTAACATCTAAGGAAAAAAAAAAAATTAAAATTTTTATTTTTTTTTTTTTTTTTTTTTGAGATGGAGTCTCACTCTGTCACCAGGCTGGAAGGCAGTGACATGATCTCAGCTCAGCTCACTGCAACCTCTGCCTCCCGGTTTCAAGTGATTCTCCTGCCCAGCCTCCTGAGTAGCTGGGACTACAGGTGCACACCATGACACCCAGCTAATTTTTGTATTTTCAGTAGAGATGGTGTTTCACCACGTTGACCAGGATTGTCTTGAACTTCTGAACTCATGATCTGCCCATCTTGGCCTTCCAAAGTGCTAGAATTACAGGTGTAAGCCACTGCACCTGGCCTAAAATTTTTCTTACATGTTGGGTGAACATTTTAACCAAGAACAAGTAAAAATAAGGTCTACCTCTATGATTTAAGGGCTTTATGTGTAGGAGAAAATTTACACTCTTACAATAAAACCTTCAGCTTATTTGTCAGCTGATAATCCTCAACCTCCAGAAGAGTATAAAAGCATGCTTCTTATAATACTACCAAGTGAATTTAAACGTAGAAAATTTATATGCCAGGCATGGTGGTTCACAGCTATATTCCTAGCATTCTGGGAGGCCAAGGCAGGAGGATCACTTGAGTCCAGGAGTTCGAGACCAGCCCAGGCAACATAGCGAGACGCCCCATCTCTACAAAAAATACAAAAATTAGCCAGGCATGATGTTGTGGTACACACCTGTGGTCCCAGCTATTTGGGAGGCTGAGGTGGGAGGATTGCTTGAGCCCAGGAAGTCAAGGCTGCAGTGGGCCATGATCATGCCACAGCACTCCAGTCTGGGTATCAGAGCAAGACCAAGTCTCAAAAAACAAAATACAAAAGAAAAGGGCCAGGTGTGGCGCCTCACACCTGCAATCCCAGTACTTTGGGAGGCGGAGACAGGTGGATCACCTGAGGTCAGGAGTTTGAGACCAGCCTGGTCAACATGGTGAAACCCTGTCTACTAAAAATACAAAAATTAGCTGAGCATGGTGGCGCACACCTGTAATCCCAGCTATTCGGGAGGCTGAAGGAGGAGAATCACTTTAAACCAGGAGGCGGAGGTTGCAGTGAACCAAGATTGCATCACTGCACTCCAGCTTGAGTTACAGAGCAAAATTCCATCTCAAAAAAAAGGAAAGAAAGAAAACTTACCTTATAAACTATATAAGAAACATGTTGGGTGTTAGGAGGAAAAATGTAGACAAGACAGGGTATTTATATTGCAATAGCACCAAATAAAATACACTCAGAACACCTGAGTAAATGTTAAAGTTTCTCTATTCTCTCTACTTCCATCTCATAAAAAATGACAATTTTGACATTTTCCTGTTTATTGAAAAGTTATCTGTTTAAAGATTCCAGCAGATGTACTTTTATGGTTCATACAAAAGGAAACACATCCTGCTAGGAACACATACAGGAAAACCCCATACAGGAAAACCCCTACTAGCAGCAAAATCCTGCTCAGCCAATTTGCTGAGACCATTCCAGGGCATCGATCAAGCGTTCAGTGGGCAGAGAACACTCCCTCAGCCAGTAGCAACCTCAAGAAGACTCTAAAATGTCCCATTAGAGGAAAAGACATGTTCCCTCTAAGCCACTGTTAGTGTGGCAGGTACTTTAATGCAGAAGAGATACGATGTGTTATTTAATAGAAAAAGGCAGGTAAGATAGCAGATGAGGAGACAAATATGCTAAACTCAGCTATTTAAATGACAATGACAACAGTTAAAAATTTCTTTTAAAAAGTTGGAGGCCAGGCACAGCAGGGCGTAATCCTAGCACTTTGGGAGGCCAAGACAGGTAGATTGCCCGAACTCAGGAGTTCAAGGCCAGCCTGGGCAAGATAGTGAAACTCTGTCTCTACTAAAATACAAAAAATCAGCTGGGTGTGGTGGTGGGCACCTGTAATCCCAGTTACTCAGGAGGCTTGCTTGAACCTGGGAGGCAGAGGTCACAGTGATCCAAGATCACACCACTGCACCCCAGCCTGGACAACAAGCTAAACTCTGTCTAAAAAAAAAAAAAAAAAGAAGTTGGAAATGTAATAATATGTAAGCCTACACAGAATACACATCCACAAGACAGCAGACACCCAAAGCAAATATGGGAGGTACTCTGATTAAATATAAAAACTGGGCAGGGCACATTGGCTCACACCTGTAATCCCAGCATTTTGGGAGGCTGAGATGGGAAGATCGCTTGAGGCCAGAGGTTCAAGACCAGCCTGGACAACATGAGACACTGTCTCTAGAAAAAATTTAAAAATTAGTGGGGCATGGTGGCATGCACCTATGGTCCTAGCTGCTCAGAAGGCTGACGCAGGGAGACACTTGAGCCCAAGAGTTTGAGGCTGCAGTATACAATGATCATGCCACTGCAATCCAGCAAGATCAGGCCTCTTAAAAAAAAAAAACAACATTCATCATTTCTGAATATGAAATAGCTGAGCTTTTTCAAATTTTCTAAATGAAATCCAGAAATGAGACTCAAAGAATTTACCTAACAAACTGCTTATTTTTACTGTATCCAACTCTTTAAGAGATTCTTATATGAGACATTCCAAGAAAAAAAATCCCTTACCTATTTTAATAGAAGCTGTTTTAAAAAGGAAGAAAAAAAGACCATGCAACATTTGCTATAAAGTACAGCAAAATGTCAGATACACAACAGATCTCCTCATACACAGCAGTTTTGGCTGAAAGGGATTCACACTCCACTGCTGATATGGACTTGTTGAAAAAAATGTTTCTTCTAGAAAAAACTACTGACCACTTAGGACGACTGACTGACTGCAAGTATGAATAGCCTTGATGTTGGTTCAATTGATCATGACACCAGGAATGGTAAAAAATAAGGAAAAAAAATTCATATACATTACAGTCTTCCAAATAGTTTCATCCCATAATTAATACAGGTAACAGGTAAGATGCCAAGAATAAGGCATACCAGTAAAAATGCATTTTGTTTCAATTCAATAACCCAATATCATTTAGTTTTTAAATGTTTCTAGGAATAAAGAGAAAATGCAAATAAGATCTACCAAGAAGCCTCCAGGCTGGGGCCTCACGGAGCTAGGACTGAAGAGGGTGCCGAAGTTCATCAATTGCAGGCCCTTCATGTTTCAGCCTGGAGACATGTAACTCCTCCAAAGATAAAGGACTTCTGAGAAAGACACAGTGACCTCGAACTACAAAGTACAGGGCAGTTCCAACTTTTCACCCCATGAACTGTCATACTTTTCCAATGATAAATCCCCAATCACATATACAATTCAGTTTCTCCCCATCAGCCAACAATGGCACTTAAAGCTCTATCCTGGGGGTGCTGCTTTGACAGCCCCCAGTCCAGCTGGCTAATCTGTGTAACACTTATATATGAAACTGCACTTTGCCTACACTTTATAAACATGAGCAAAAATGGAAAAATCAAAATACAGAAATCAATTGTAGGCATTCAAATGTACTGAGACAAACAACACAGGGTATCTATTATGACCAAGGAAGAAAATCTTATTTCTCACTGAAAATCCTTAGATTTAGCCAGAGGACTATGTGCTCAGTTGTCCAAGAAAATAACAATTTGGGACGGGCACAGTGGCTCACGCCTGTAATTCCAGTACTTTGAGAGGCTGAGGCAGGTGGATCACAAGGTAAAGAAATCGAGACCATCCTGGCCAACATGATGAAACCCCATCTCTACTAAAAATACACAAATTAGCTGGGTCTGGTGGCACATGCCTATAGTCCCAGCTACTCGGGAGGCTGAGGCAGGAGAATTGCTTGAATCCAGGAGGCAGAGGTTGCAGTGAGCCAAGATTGTGCCACTGCACTCCAGCCTGGCGCCAGAGCGAGACTCCATCTCAAAAAAAAAAAAAAGACCAACCTGAAAGAGCATGCATAAAACACTAGAAACACACACACACATATATCAAGGATAATATCTAAATGGTAAGATATTACAGGTGCAGCAGTTCACTCCTGTATTCCCAGCACTTTGAAAGGCAGAGGTGGGTGGATTGCCTGAGCTCAGGAGTTAGAGACCAGCCTGGGCAACGTGACAAAACCCCATCTCTACCAAAAATACAAAAAATTAGCCGGGCATGGTTGCACATGCCTGTGGTCCCAGCTATTCAGGAGGATGAGGGCAGGAGGATCACTCAGCCCGGGAGGCAGAGGTTGCTGCAAGCCAAGATCACGACACTGCACTCCAGCATGGGTAACAGAGTGAGACTCTGTCTCAAAAAAAGTAAATAAATAAAAATAAAAGGTGATATATAATAAAGAGGTATCATACTTTTTTTTTTTTTTTTTTTAAGATGGGGTTTCACCATGTTAGTCAGGCTGGTCTTGAACTCCCGACCTCAGGTGATCCGCCCACCTTGGCCTCCAAAGTGCTTGATTATAGGCATGAGCCACCACACCTGGCATACTTTTTAAAATTTTCGAAGAAGAGAACTACATTTACATTTTATAATCTATACTCATTTTAGGAATTTCTTACAAAGAAAAGTTGAAGACCACCTAACATTAAATCTAAGCACTTACTGGCAACACGAAACAGAAAGTCAGTGAGCATGATGTAGGGCGGAATGTGACGCTGTGAAAACAACTGCCGAAAATCAAGTCTGACAAGAAATAAAATGAGCATGATATGAACAGCAAAACAGCAACACATAATGAACCTGAAGACAAAAGATAAAATTCCTAAAATTGGGCTGGGTGTGGTAGCTCACGTCAGTAATCCCAGCACTTTGGGAGGTTGAAGCAGGAGGATCCCTTGAGCCCAGGAGTTTGAGGCTGCACTGAGCTATTTACTGCACCACTGCATTCCATCTGAGGAGACAAAGCGAGACCAAGTCTCCTAAAAAAAAAAAATCCTGTAATTCTCTCACACCTGTATTAAAGAGAGACCCTTTTATGAACTAAAAGATGCCATAATGAGGCCTGTAACTCACTTAAAATATAATAGAAATGACACTACAGAAATTTTGCAGTTTCTAAAATGTGAGCTTATAAGGACTTCGAAATCATCTCTAGTTCTACGATGACAGAAATATCTATTTCTATTACAGAGATAATGTTCAAGGATGACATGTTTACAATCCTCCACATCTCCCAATTTTCTGCTTATCACCAGTATCTTTATAAACACAACCACCTCTTTTGGTCCTTGGAGCTTTGAAAAAGCATTGCTGAAGAAACCTCCTTTGGGAAGACAAAGTCAGGCACTACCTGCCCTGGAGAACATTTGCAACACTCTGGAACCATATAAAATCGCCTGAGGCGGCAGCTATCTCCCTAAAGCGCACCACAGGAGACCAGACTCAGAAACTGAATTCTATGTCTTTCTTCAAAGAGCAGAACACAACTCAGAGAGCCAAATTAATCCTAAGAGGTTTCAAATCAACTGCAGAACTTTTATAGACATGAGTGACCTAGCAATCTCACTTAAAAATTAATCCTTGAATATGTTTCTAAACATTCTTGCTATATTGATGACCTACTTTTCTTATCAACAACTGGTAAAACTGTATGACTCTTCAAACTTGTTAAGTCTGTTTTTCACTACTTAGTCATGTGGAGTGGACAATAAAATTTTATTAATTCTTAGGCAATACTGTTATACCAGGAAATGAAATTACTGGATGCTCAGCTCTTAAAAAGGGATGGGGAACATTTTTATTAAGAACTTCATAAGGCTAGTCACAGGCAAATCTAGCAGTGTCAAAAAACACCTTCACCTGAAGAATTTCAGCCTTCTCTTTTTAACTCATACCTTGGGCAAGCAGAGATTAAATGAACATGTACTTCTGACAGTGTTTCAAAGGAACATTAAGGGAGAGGAGGAAAAATCTCTGGCTCGGACATCAGACAAAAATTTATCTTGACATAGTCACTACACAGCTAGATCATTTTGGTCCTCTGGTTGTTGGTTTCTTCATCTATAAAAAATGATTTCTAGGGTCCTATCAGAGTCTACAGAGAATCCTTCTTTCACTGGGATACAGTCCACATCTTCCCAGTAAAACAGACACAACTCACTACAAACCACATTACTTACTAACATCCAAAGGGTTATACATATTATGCATATATTCAACTATGAATGCTGAATAGGTCCTTAATCCCAGTCATTCATTTATTCAACAATTATTCATTGGGCTTTGACCATGTGCCTGGCACCATGCTAGACCTGAGAGACACAGCTGTAAGCAAGCACACCTGGCCCCTGCTCTCATGGTGCTTACAGTCCACTGCAGGAGACACACCACAATCAGATATTCATGTAAACATTAGCATGCTGCTGTGACTAGTGCTTGAATATAGAAGTACACAAGGTAACTGAGTCAATAATCAGGGGAACAGACCCAGTCAGAGAAGCGACACTGAAGCTGAAATCAAAGAACGAAAAGTCAACTGGGCAATAAGCGAAGAAAAGTGAGTTCCACCCGGGAGGAACAACAAAATATAAAGAGTCTATATCAAAAGCAAGTACTTGTCAGAATACTACTTAGCCCGCAGGGGCTGGAGCCCAGAAAGCAAGAGTAAAAGAGGCTGGGAGGTCAGCAAAACCCAGATCACAGAGGGCTTTCTAGGCCATGTTAAGGATTTTATCTTTACTTGCAGTCTTGGGAGCCATAGGAAATTTTTAAAGTATGAGTATGTGACATAATGAGATTTGCATTTTAAAAGCTCACTCTGAATGAAGCTGGAGAATGGATCTGTAGGTGGGAACATCTGAGAGGATTCAGGGAGGCTAGTTAGGAAGTCACTGTACTTGTCCAGGCTACAAGTAACAGTTCCAGTAGAAACGGAGATGATGGAGTCAAAAGGCTAGAAGTCAACTGAATTTAAAACTCTTTCAGATACGAAGGGTGCATCAACAGTGATGTCTAAAATTTTGACTCATGCAACCAGATGGCTGGGGAGTGCCTTCCTACTTTCTCTTTGCTGTGGAGAAAGACTCACTCACTACCTCTTAGTAGTAGCTCCAAAGAACCTTCTGTTGACAAGCAGGGTATCTGAAAAGAGTAAAACCATGGGAAAAATACTTTAAAATTTATTTTTTAAAATCTAATTACCTTTCCACATTAGTAACTGGATCCATGGCTTTAAAATCACATACTTTTGCCCACAAAGTGTCTGGAGCTTGAAGGAAAACATACTGAGCATGCTATTTGAAAATAAGGCTGGGTGCGGTGGCTCACACCTGTAAATCCCAGCACTTTGGGAGGCCAAGGCGGGCAGATCACGAGATCAGGAGTTTGAGACCAGCCTGATCAACATGGTAAAACCTCAACTCTACTAAAAATACAAAAATTAGCTGGGTGTGGTGGTGCACGCCAGTAATCCCAGCTACTCAGGAGGCTGAGGCAGAGAATCACTTGAACCCAGGAGGCGGAGGTTCCACTGCACTCCAGCCTAGATGACAGAGTGAGACTCTACCTCAAAAAAAAAAAAAAAAGAAAGAAAAGAAAATGAAAACTAACACTGTTAAAAAGAAAAATCTCCCTATCTTTCCAGAATTTTCAGACATCCTATAGAAATAGGCAAGTATAGCTCTTACAATCTTATTGCACCTTAGGAAAAATCATTTTGTCTGCCTGATCCCTTTTGGTAAAATTACAAAATATTTTCTTATCAGCAAATGCATCTTCTAAAGAGAAGGAAAAAAACCCAAAAAACTCAGTATCACTATCTATAATAGAGTACAAGAAACTGTAAGAATGTAACTCACTGGAGAAAATGTAGTTAGTACCAAATAAATACGTTACCACCATTTAATACCTTTAGAAGACAGTCTTGGGCTCTTCAAGAAGAAAACACCATACATTCAATTTCACCAATAAAATGAAAACATTTTTAGGGAAGTGAAGACAAATAAATACAGCCCACTTTCAGAAGAAAACATTTGGGCTAAATATTCTAAGACTGAATACTACAAGAAGCTTTTAACAGCCTTAGCTGATAAAACTGTAGCCCTAACTCTCACAAATCCTTTTCCTTTTAAACTGTATCAAGACTTGAAAATTATAATCTTTAATTCTCTACGTTAAATTA
The DNA here is from genome assembly GCA_963573385.1 of Cacajao melanocephalus. Lineage (NCBI taxonomy): Eukaryota > Metazoa > Chordata > Mammalia > Primates > Pitheciidae > Cacajao > Cacajao melanocephalus. The sequence goes on along the minus strand of CAUYLG010019357.1, from coordinate 25,459 downwards.
ATTAGACATTATAATAGTAACTAAAAGAGAAATTATCTATTCCTCAATTGAAAGTAGGACAAATCATTTTAAAATAATTTTGAGTAGAAGGCCAGCAAAACAATCCACGGCTTCCTATCCCTAATTCTTTTTTAAACAACTGCATTTATGGTTTATGGTACTCTCTAAAAACTGCCAGAAATAACACCTACACATATACACACAAATGCAATTACAAACTAATTCATTTCTTGTGACCACTTATCAGGAATACGATACAAACCAAAGTTTACAGTTTTTCAAACTTTAATAAGCATAAATGAAATCCTAAGCGATAGAGTTCATTTTAACAGTTGAAGTGGTGCACAATTCAGCCTATCTTAACTTACTTGGTTCTTGTCAAATTCTCATTTCAAATGAATTTCTTAAATACATTAAATCCTTGGGGCTCCAGGAGTCACTCAAATGCCCTAAGACCTGCCCTATGATTTCTCTGGCGCTGGGTGGGGAACACCCTACAGGTCCACTGCAGACAAACCTCCATCTTACCTCCTCCTCCAGGGAGAACATGAGGCAATGACAAGAGCACATTAAAGGATGAGAAACTTGACAAAGATAGTGAAGGGAAACAGCTTTCTCAATGGCTACCTTAACTTTAAATCCCCTTGACAGAAATTATGGTTCTTCCCCTCCCTTCCCTTCTCATGCTTCCCAAATATGGGAATGAAAGCATGCTTCCATTGGGATGTTACTTCATTGATTCTGAAGTCAAACTTGGTAACCAGGCCAGGCACAGTGGCCCACGCCTATAATCCCAGCACTTTGGGAGGCTGAGGTGAGAGGATTGCTTGAGCCCAGAAGTTGGAAACCAGCCTGAGCAACACAGGGAGAACCCATTTCTACAAAAATATTAAAACATTAGCCAGGCATAGTGGCGTATGCCTGTAATCCCAGCTACTCAAGAGGCTGAGGTGGGAGGATCACTTGAGCCTAGGAGGGCAAGGCTACACTGAGCTTCAATCATACCACCTCACTCCAGCCTGGGTGACAGAGCAAACCCTGTCTCAAATACACACACACACACACACACACACACACACGCTAACCAGAGCTAAAATACAGTCATAAGGCACCAATATTTTCAATTTATTCCAGAAATCAATTAAGTAAATTTGCATGAAGTACCAATGCTGTGTTATCCTGCTTTTTATCAGAATATATGTTTTAAATAATCAAAACCCCAAAATTTGCTTTACAAATAAAACATGTTTCAATAAAGGAATGTGTATGTGTCTGTGTGTGTGTAAACTTACACATATAAACACCTTGCTAACATATTTATTTATAATGAAAATTATAATGTTAGCTTATAAATAACATAATTTAATAAGCAAATATTAGTAGTCCTAGGCCATAGGAAACATGTTTATTCCTTTCATCCTCTAGGAAAATGGAAAGACAATATCACAAGTGTATCATGCAAAGTCGAAATTCAGTTTCTCAATTAACATTTATTGAGCAGCTACTGTGCACCAGGCAATATGCTAGGAAATAGAGGCACCAAAAAATGTAAGATAGTCTCTGCCTTTAAGGAACATAGAATATAGCAGTATCATAAGGTGTTTATTTTCACAAACTCAATTTCTAGTCATTTAATCCCAAATGAAATTAGTATTAGCAAAGAAATCACTAACACTAGTGAAAGTGTAATTTCATTTACTTTCAACTACCTTTATAGCTTTCATGTACCTTTTTAACTCCCATAACCGAACAATATTCACACTTTAATGTATTGTATCAATGCATAACCTATTATCATGACTTTTCAAAATCTGGGCCATCTCATCTACTATCTTCCACTACTCTTCCCTAATTACACCAGTTCTGAGTCACCCCATTACTATCAGGCACACCCTCAGGCAGGATCTCACTTTCAGTGTCCCACACACACTGACTCTCCAACCCCTGTCTCCTGAATTCCCACAGAGCTCACAGTCTATACTGCAGAATTCAGCATCAAAGAGTCATGTGCTTGAGGGCTGAAGGAGCCTTGTAATTTATTTTTCAAACTTTTACATAATTTAAAAGTAAATCAAAACATTAAGCTTGCCATAACAGTCTTTATGAATACGAATTTTTTAAATGACGCCAGAAAAATCAAGTTCCTAATATATTTTGCATCATAAAATGTTTGAATGAGAAGAGTTCTTTGAAACCAGCTAGTTCAAACCCTTCACAGAAGCACTAACAGAAAGGAGAGGTCAATTATTTCCTACTGTTTGATGAAAAAAGTGGTTTTCTTGATAAGTTTATAAAAGAACAGAAAAGCAGACAAGACCAGTGCCCAGCTCTGGCCAGTACAAGATGCTCCAATTTACAATCACCACTATGCCCTAATCAATGTTCCAAAGGTCACAGAAACCAAACCACTTTGCCAAAACCTAAGACCCTTTCAAGCTCTGAAGTTCCCAAAGGGAAAAGGAAAAAAAAGGGATCATAAGTCTTTTTGAAAAACAATTTAGCAGAGTCACTGTTTGGAGTAACAGGAAGAACGTTTCTAATGCAGGCATGGTTTCTTCCTGATTCCAGGTATCAGGACTAGCCTCCCTACATGGGCTCGGCCTGACTTCACATGCTCTGCTCAACTTTCCCCTTGAAACTTTGCCGCAATGACTGAATGCAAACATTTCAAAGAGACAATCTGTTTATGAGTAAAGAACCTCCTCTTGAAAAATATTAACATTGTACACATCTAAAAGGGTTAAAGGACATGAGTAAAATGATATGAATAAAGCCTGTACTCATCCAAACCCTGAATAACAGTGGTAGTCTAGTAAAAACTGTGATAATCTGTGAACACATCAGGGAAATGAATTTGAACAATGTGCTTTGCTACCATGATTTAAAGGAAGTCAACTTAACCAGGGGAGTAGAAGCTTCAAATTAAGAGAGAGATGAAGAACATAGAAAGCCAGCACAGACCTAAAGGGCTGCAGTGGCATGAGGCCTCTGGACTCCATACGGCCTGCACAGGGAGGCTCTTGGGGCATGTGGCATGAGTCTTTACTTCTCTTTCACATGACTACCAGCTCCCAAGATCCAGAATTCCACTATAACTACTGACAATTTCAAAAGCTGCTGTGAATTAAACAGATTCTTTCAGATTCCTTCAGTCTAGGCTGGGAACGTACCCACCACTTATAATGCTGAATCAACACAAAAAATGAGTAGATAGAAACTACTACTAGTAGATCGGAGTTCCAAATAACTGAGTTAGACTCTGGAGCACAACCTAGTCTTGAGTTGGGTACCGAATGTACAGACTGTCTGCCTCCAAAACAGAAATTTCATCTGGGCTCTTGCTCATTCACTTTCAGAGAAACACATGGTTCATAACAATCCTTTGATGGCTGATATGTTATTTGTTCCACTTGACAAAGTAATTCAGTCCGCTGCATTCAAGACATTGTCATAATGCATAAAAAGATCAAACTAGCAGTCTTAGAGAGAAAAAAGAAGACTTCCAATTTATCTTTTCCTATGGTAGCACTGTAAAGCAACAGTGGCCCACAAAAGAGAAAGACTGAAAAACAGTTACTCTATTTCTAAAACAGACAATGTGTATCTTATTAAATATCACCCCCAAAGAACTGTGGCCAGCCCTCATTGGCTCCAGACTCTCTCTTGCTTGCCAAGAAAAACTAGGATGACAATGTTAAGCTAAAGATACTACTAACCACAAAATTAATTCACCAACTAGCTTCTAAAGTGACTAGTTTCCTAATAAATCCCTCTGCTTAACAGAGATGACAGCGCAGGTTCACATGTGTTCCTCACTCCCCACTCCAGCCGCATCTGAGTTTTATGATAATAAATCAGTCAATTCTTTAAGTTCCTAAGAATGAAGAAATTAGAATCTTTAACTAGAAAAGAATGCTTGACCATTATGAAAAGGAATTTAGGTATCTTTCCTGTGAAGTAGGCAAATAATGGTGATTAAACATTTGTCATAAGAAAGAGGTGCTTGTGAATTTTGTCAAGCACCCCTACGATGTCAAGAGTGGAAAATATACCCTAATGGCTTCACTCTCCCAACACTTCCTTTCCCATGTATGTCTACTATGGTCTCTCATGAAATGAAAAATCTACAGCTTTGTTCATCCAGAAAGAAGGCCTCAGCAGTTGTTGAGACATGGGGACACACACCCAATTCCACAATGAAGCAAGAAAGGCTCTTACACTAAACCACCATGTGACAGGACTTGCAGTCTGTCTTCGTTTCCCAAAGACAGAATGACCGCATTGTGAAACAATAATCAACTTTTGCTAATCCTAAGTGGTTTTCATTATATCTGTTACAATCTATATATTAATAGTTCCAGTACTGGGCCTGTGTAGTTCCTGTCTAAACTTGGTGTTTTCAAATACAGACGGCCTACTAATGCCAATTTTTCTGGCAAGATGCAATGCAAAGGCATCTTTGCAATAATAAATGGTCTTCCAACTACAAGACAAATCTTTAAAACCACTGCTACCTAATGGTCAGATTATAAGATTGAGGAAATTTAAAAGGATCAACAAAATACTATCAAGGAGCTTTACATTAAAAACAGAAAATCAAGTTTATCGAAGGTTTATCCAAGAGATATCATGTATTTTCAAGTTTCCTAAAAATGCAACTAAAAATCCTTCTAAAAACCTGGACCAAGCTTCACAGTTTAATACATGAACAACCTGAACATGTAGGAAAAAGCAACAACAATATAGGTATGAGCTACCAAACGTGATTAACTGAAGAAAACCCTGTGAAGAGGTTCAGTTTGTAGATCTGGCCAAAGACCACGGCAAAAGGTTAAAAGAATGGAACTGTTGCACTGGGTCAAAGACTAAAAAGGGAAAGCCACGTCAGGTTCACATTGTTAAACAAAAAATCCACACTATACTATAAATCCACACTACTAACTATAAAAATTAATTCATACTACACATGCAATGAGGTGGAGGTGAGGTGGGGGGAAGAAAGGAAGGGACAGTTAAGTTCCTGATCTTGGGTAAATCTGTCAAGCTCCTGCCACCAACGTCCCCTCATCTGTAAAATGAGGAATAGACCAGCTCACAGTGTTTCCTGCTCTGGCTGTGATTCAGAGTCACCAGGGAACTCAAGCCCAGGCAGCTGGGTTCATAAAGGTCCACAGATGATCGTCACAGGGCAGTCAAGAATGAGGACCTCTGGACCTGCGCAATAATCTCCCAAATCTCCCTAAAATGATATAGTCTTAAAAAGATGGTGACATACTGGTGCCAAATATAATCCATTATCCATAAATTTTAAAAAAGAAATATAGATTGCTTGACCAAAGGGGAACACATACAACTGCCTTCCACATACAATGTATAGGCCTTCTAACTCCCATTTATATTCCAGTGTCTCTCTCTCACTCTGACCTTTGCATTAGATTAATTACTCATTACTGCAGCAAACGGGAAGAACTGTTTTTGTTATTAATGTAAGATCCAAATGACAGGCCTAATTTAACACCCCATAAAACTAAAGAGGCTCTTTTCCCCACACAGAATGTTATACTTTCTCGCATTGTAACAGAAGAGTATCTCAAGCACTGCAGCACAATCTTCTTCAAATCCTAAAAAAAAAAAAAAAAATCGATCTTTTGCCAGGAACTAACCTTTTCCTTAAAATGGACAGACAGACAGGCAGGCAGAGAGACTGAATACACAGACCTAAATAGAGAAGACTGTCTGAATAGGCATTTCCAATTGAAAGACATGCAAAAACATTGAAGGTGTTTTTAACACCACCTTCCCATCCTAAAATTGGACATTTTTTGCCCTTTTCAGTGACTCAACTTTGATTCAAAGTCTAAAATCCTCAGGTGAGAGTGGGAATCCATACGCTTAATAGCTTAATGTCAGATGTAAAATGTATTAAACTTACTCTATTTGCTTCTCTGCAATTCCATTCATTAACACACATTTAAGAGTGAAGAGACGAACAGGAATGTATTCAGTACCTACTCTGTATTAGGTACTTCATATAATTTTCCTCGCTTAATCTTGCCAATGACCCTGCAAGGTAAGCCTTTTGCATCTCCACACTACAGAGGAGGAAAGTGAAGCTCAGGAGGTGAGGGAAGTGCCAAAGTCACAGCTAGCAAGAAGCGGAGCCAAGAGTGAAGCCCAGCTCAATCTGGCTGTAAAGCCCTGCACCTTCATGGCCTCAGTTTCCCTATATACAAAACTCTCTTAGAACAAGAACTACAGAAGGTACCCATAGCTCACTGTCTCTAATTAGATAAAAAAGGTTGACAGTTTTCTTTCTCTTCTGTACTACCCTGCCACAATCCAAGCTTTAACGAACACAAAAAAAGAAAAGGTATCCCAAAATGGCCAACAGGCTTCTCCCAATTCTCAGAAAGGTGCTAAGTGAATTTTTTTTTTTTTTTTGAGACGGAGTCTTCCTCTGTCACCCAGGCTGGAATGCAACTCTGTCGCCCAGGATGGAGTGCAATAGTGTAGTCTTGGCTCACTACAGCCTCCACCTCCCGAGTTTCAAGCAATTCTCCTGCCTCAGCCTCCCAAGTATCTTGGACTACAGGTGCATGCCACCATACCAGGCTAATTTTTGTATTTTTAGTAGAGACAGGGTTTCACCATGTTGGCCAGGCTGGTCTCAAACCCCTGACTTCATGATTCGCCCACCTCAGCCTCCCAAAGTGCTGGGATTACAGGCGTGAGCCCCCATGCTCAGAGTGAAATATTTTTAATTAAAGCATTTTAAAAATGAACATAAGAACGTAAAATATAAAGAATACTAACTTGAGTCAGACGCCCCAAGAGAAGAGAGCATGAACAAAAGAAAGAAGAGGCTGGGTGTGGTGGATCGCACCTGTAATCCCAGCACTAGCACTTTCGGAGGCTAAGGTAGGAGGCTTGCTTGAGTCCAGGAGTTCAGGACCAGCCTGTGCAACATAGTGAGACATCATCTCTGCAAAACATTTTTTTAAAAAATGAATGAAAAGAAAGTATACACCCTTAAAATCCAAGTTACAACCATTCTCATGAGTGTGACAGGGTAGTTCCAGTACTAACTGACCAAATACTATCACGGTTGGCCTGTATGCATTTGACTAAATTGTGTCCCCTGGCCATCTGCCCTACTGAGAAGATTTTACACCAGTCATTACTGTTCATCAGGGGGAAAGAACCCGGCTGAGAATGTTCTGCCCTTGCGGAAATGTTTTTTTTGTTGTTGTTTTTTTTTTAATTTTCCATCAATTCATTTATATTCCTCTCTAAGTTATCCATCCTTGTGCAGAAATGTTTTAAACACTCACTTTTAAATCTGAGCACTTTTTGGTAAGAGCTGGACTTGTATGCCAGAAAGGCAAAAGGGAATTACCCGATTCATGTTATTTTAACATAGGCAGTAAAGACATTAATGATAATCAGAGAAACCCACTGACCTCAGGATCTTTATAGTTAACTTCAATAAATAATCATTCATTCAGCGAATATCAGTAAGCACTAATGACCAAGCTATGAACAAAAGAATCTCAGTCTGCCTTCCATGTGAATTGCTCTGTTGCATTCCGCCTTGTATGGAAAAGCACCTTTCATGAAGACTCAGGAAGGGAAATAGAAATAAGGCAGGCTGAAATCAGAGCCCACCTAAATCCACACCTCATTAAGAAGTCTGAACTTCATTCTGTGGGTAAAGGTGAGGCTGCCAGAGGATTTGAACAGGTGAATGGCATGTTCCCTGATGAATCCTTTTTGATCTACAGTATATCTTTAAATTAATTAATTCAAACCTTTGGCCGGGCATGGTGGCTCACACCTGTAATCACAGCACTTTGGGAGGCCAAGGTGGGTGGATTACCTGAGGTCAGGAGTTCAAGACCAGCCTGACCAACATGGAGAAACCCCATCTCTACTAAAAATACAAACTTAGCCGGGTGTGGTGGTGCATGCCTGTAATTGCAGCTACTCAGGAGGCTGAGGCAGGAGAATTGCTTGAACCTCGGAGGCGGAGGTTTTGGTGAGCCAAGATTGCACCACTGCATTCCAGCCTGGGCAACAAGAGCGAAACTCTGTCTCAAAAAAAAAAAAAAAACTAGATATTCCTATGTGTTCTATAGGGGAATGCATATTTAGGGGGAAAAAAAAAAAAACAAAACCACCTTTCCCCAGTCCTTTCACATTTGGATTTTAATTTATATAACCAAAATATTATTGATGAGGGTGTGGTTTAAGGTCTAATTTCTAACCAGTAAGACTCCATTATGCATAAATTGGAAATCATCAAAATTTAAAATGTTTGTGCCTAAAAGGGGACACCATCAAGAAACTGAAAGGACATGTCAGAATGCAGGAAAATTTTTGCAAATCATACAGCTGATAAGGCACTTGAATCTAGAATACATGAACAACTTTTATAACACCAATAAAAAGACAACCCATTAGAAAATGGGCAGAGCATTTGAATAGACATTTCTCCAACGATTACATACACAAATGTTCACCAATCACATGAAAAGATGCTCAACATCATTAGCCATTAGGAAACATATGGCTAGAATCAAAAAGTCAGAGAGTAACAAGTGTTGGCAAGAATGTGGAAAATTTAGAACATTCATATACTCTTGTGAATACTGTAAAATGGTGCAGCTGCTTTGGAGGAGTCTGGCAGTTCTTCCAATCCGAGTTACCATACAACCTATCAATTACATTCCTTGGTAAATAGGAGAAATGAAAACATACGTTCACAGCATTATTCATAATAGACAAAAAAAGGGAAAATACCCAAATGTTCATGAACTGATGAATGGATAAACAAAATATGGCATATCCATACAATGGAATATTATTTGACCATTAAAAAAAAGAATCAAGTGGCCAGGCACAGTGGCTTATGCCTGTAATCCCAGCACTTTGGGAGGCTGAGGCAGGCAGATGACCTGAGGTCAGGAGTTCGAGACCAGCCTGGTCAATACAGTAAAACTGTCTCTACTAAAAATACAAAAAATTAGCCAGGCATGGTGGTGGGCGCCTGAGATCCCAGCGACTTGGGAGGCTGAAGCAGGAGAATCACTTGATCTGGGAGGTGGAAGTTGCAGTGAGCCGAGATTGTACCACTGCACTCTGGCCTGGGCAACAGAGCAAGACTCCATCTCAAAAAAAAAAAAAGAATAAAGTACTATACAATACTACAACATACATAAACCTTGAAAATATGCTAAATAAGGGCAAGACACAAAAGACTACATATTGTATGATTCCATTTATATGAAACATCCAAATAGGCAAATCCATAGAGAAAGTAGATTAGTGGTTGACAAGGGCTGCAGAGGCCAGGAACTGGTGAGGAAGGACTTCTAAGGGATATGGGGTTTCTTTTTTGGGGTTATGAAAATGTTCTAAAATTGACTGTGATGACAGCTGCACAACTCTATGAATATACCAAAAACCACTGAACTGTACACTTTAAATGGGTAAACTGTATGGTATGTCTAAATGAAGCTGTTATAAAACAAAAAAAAATTCCATTCTGCACTCTTGAAATACAAAATGCTCAGAAAGGAGTACAGAATCTTGTTCAATTACTTTAAAGGATCTGAACTAGGGCAAAGAAAACCCAGAGAGATTCTGTTACTTAACATTCTAGGTACTAGGTCATACTGAAATATTCATGAAAAATTCCATGTTTTAATACAGAAAAGGTATCTTAAGTTTAAAAAGACATATAAGTGTCAGAAAAAAGTTTCCACAATCCAAGGAGAGGATAACACAGAGAAGTCATAAATGGAAAACAAGCTTAAGAGGTTTTATCACATGGATTTGTACCTTGAAAATGCAAGTAGCTCTCAAATTTATTATTGTTCCACCCCTGGAAAAGAGGTCAAAGGTAAAACAGCCCAATTAATAATATGTTTCTAAAGTACCAGCTTGTGACAAATCAAAATATGAGAAATTAATATTCTGCCATCATAAAGAAGACACTCATCGACATACCCATTTACATAACTAAGAATTGATATTTATCCTTTTGAACATTCCATCTCATAGGCATTAGAGTGACTCTCCTCCTCATGATTGCAGTGGATCGCAGAAGTAACAGATAAGTTAAACATAAAACTTTTATCAAAAAAACCGCAGTGTTTAAAAAACTGCTATTCACTGACACTGAATCTAATCCTAAACTATACATAAATCAACATAAATGCTGATTAGCACAATCTGCCGGCAAAGTAACAAAGGATCATGAAAAATTCAGTATTGTGTGCAGTGATGTTTCATCGGTATGTATCTATTAAAATTCATCAGGCTTTAATGTACCTTCCACAGTAATCAAAAATAAATATGGACAAGATATGTTCTATATCTGGCAAGTGTATGTACCTGAGCTTTATACCAAATCTTTGTTCAATCCTCAGTACACATGACTACCATCTACCACAAAACACTTTCAAGACCTAAGGTACAACACAATTCTGTTTTTGTTTTTGTTTTTGTTTTTTTTTGAGACATAGTCTCACTCCGTCACCAGGCGCCAGGCTGGAGTGCAGTGGCGCGACCTCGGCTCACTGCAACCTCCACCTCTCGGGTTCAAGCAATTCTCCTGCCTCAGCCTCCCGAGTAGCTGGGATTACAGGCGCATGCCACCGCGCCCAGCTAATTTTTGTATTTTTAGCAGAGACGGAGTTTCACTATATTGGTCAGGATGGTCTCCATCTCCTTACCTCGTGATCCACCCACCTTAGCCTCCCAAAGTTCTGGGATTACAGGCGTGAGCCACTGCGCCCAGACAATTGTCAGTTTTATTTCACTTTTTTTCCCTACTTATTTATGCAATCTCTCAGATCTGATGTTTACTATTATTATGCTTCATAACCAAACATTATAACTGTGAAACATACCTCCAAGCCAAAAATATTAGTTTCTTTAAATCATCTGAAGTGTATAGAATCAAGTCCAAAATAGATTTTGCACATTTCTTCAGTTTTACAGGGAATGCAGAAACTGAATTAATATTAAACAGATATCTTCACAATTGAACAGACGGTACAAAGCAACTGCTTATACTTAATCATGTTTCTGTCTATTCTAGCAGGCCCTGGTGTCAGGAGAACGTTCTGCCAGATAAGGACAATGAGATGCATTATTATATAGAGTGACTAAGAGCCTGACAAGTACTGTTTTAGAATGTAATCCCAAGCAGAAAGGCTGCGGTAAGAGGGCCTAATATTTTGTGATAACTATTTCCAAAAGTAAATATATTCGCCACCCAGTACCAGTTTATTGAATGCACACTACAATCAATTCTTTTCAAAAGTCTTATAGGAGAGAAAAGCCTTTGTATCTCACTATACTGGGGGAAATGAACAACTTGCAATTTGCTTCGCACTCTAAATCCCACGTTTGCAACGTGTAGAGCAAGCACTTCAGACACCACAAAACAAGGGCAGCCTACATTACGGCCAAATATAGGATGTGTTTCTAAACCGTGAAGCACTAAAGCCTACGATTCCTTTTCCAGCACTCAAAATTCTTTGAACACTCCCAAAAAAGGATGGCAGGGCCAGCGCCTCCCTCCCAGAGGAAGCCCCTTTCTTCTCGGCTCTCTCCGCAGCCTGCCACTTCCCCCAACACATTCAAATCATTTGAGAGACGGAGAGCTGCGGAGCGTGCGCTGGTGGGGACAGGCGGGAGAGCTCGGTTTCTGCACTCCCACCCTCCACATCCGACCTCACCCTCAGTCATTTCGGCGCAGCGGAGCCCCACCTGCACCTAGCTCGTTTTTCCTGCGTCCCTCGCCAGCTGCCCCGCTATTAGGGGAACACACCTCTGAATCATCCAGTTCACTCGGACGCCCCGGGCCTCCGACCCGACAGCCTTCCTGCTTCGTTCCTCCCCTCCCAAACCCCAGCCAGTCCCAGCCCTCCGCTCCCTCCGCCGGGCTCAGCCTCGTCCCAAGCCGCTCCCACCCACATTACTCCAACTCCAGCCCTGCCCCGCCCTGCCTGACCCCCAACCGAGATCTGCAGGGCCCAGAGCTGGCCTCGCACCCAAAGCCAGGCAACCCGCAGGCCAGGCAGCCGCCCTCGCCCCTACCGACGCAAGGCCCAGCTCGCCCCGGCCCCACGTGAGCTCGGCCCCTGCTCGCCCCCACCCATTCGCTCCCTGGGGTGGCCCAAACCCCGTCCCCAGGCCTGGAGCCCCCGGGCTCTGCGCCTCGCCCCGAGCAGCCCTTCCGCTCCCAGCACATCGCCCAAGCAGGCGATCCCTAACCCCTAAAAACCTTCCTTGGGCAGCCGCGTTCGACCTCGGCCCGCGGCTCCGCACCCAGCCAGAAGCGTTCCGGACCTCGAAAGCCTCCTCCCCACAGGGACCCTGCTTCACGCTCCCCACGCCAGCTGGTTCTGTCCCCAACTCCCTTTCTCCGAGACTCCGAGCCCCCGACAGCAGCCCCCGGCCCTAACCCCTCGCACCCTGGTCCGTGGACCTGCGCCCCGCGCGCCCACCCAGCCCTGTCCCCTCCACCCGGCCCTGCTCCTCGCCCCGCCGGCTCCTGTCAGCCGGCACGGGCACATGCTGAGAGGACAGGTCCGCCCCCTCGACTCGCTCTCAGGCTGCCCCGCCGGGGCGCGCCGCTCACCCGGGCCGAGGTGCCTGAGGCGCCGCCGCTGAAGTCCCCGCTGCAAAGCCGGGCGAAGCCTCCAACTGCTGCCGCCTCCCGCCTGGCACTGAGCGCCGTGCGGGGGAGGGGCACGGGCAGCCGCCCCCGCCCCAGCCGCCGAGCGTAGGCCCCGCCCCCGCGCCGCGCGGCGCCCAACCAGGATTGCCGGGCCGCGATGCGCCACGCCCACTTCCGGGAGGGGAAGCCCGCTTCCCACCCCACGTTCCACGCCTCGCTACGCCCCCTCTGGTGGCGCCGAGGGATGCAGGTGGGCCGCGGAGGCAGGCGGTGCCCAAGCGCACGCCCCACTCTCCAGTTATGAGTGGCTGGAGGGCCAAGCCCATAAGCGCCTCCGAGCCACGCCCACTGATCCTTAGACCCTGGAGCGGGGGTCTCAGAGCCCCGCCCACTGACCCGCTTGGCTCTGCAAGGCCGCGTCTCCTGGCTCCTCAAAGATTTCCCCAGAGCCCCTTAACACAGGAACATTAGCTCCTCTGAACCCCGCGCACTGCCTATCCAAGTCCTTAAACCAACCTCCTGGTTCCCTAAGCCCAGCTCCCCTCCCACTGCTTCAGAACTCACCCAGCGGCCTCACAAGGCCCCGCCCCGTCTTCCAGAAGCCCCGCCCAAGGGCCGCAACCCTATTCCTAGCACCTCAAGCCCCGCCCACTGCCCGCCTCAACGCTTAAATCTCAAGCCCCTCCCCGAACTCGCGAATCCCCGCCTCTGGCTCCTAGGCTCCGCCCTGTCTCCGTCACACCCTCCCACCACCTCCCTTGAGGACTGCCGAAGTTCCAGCCCTCCCTGAACTGTCCATTGTCACATTCCTAGTGCAGGGTGGCCGCCCCTGTGCTGGGCCACACCCACATAACCCCAAAGAAGGCCTGGAATTGACCCCATTTCGCAGGTGAAGGAATGGAAACTTCAGGGTTCCTCCCTTCCTTTCCCTGGCCAGAGTCCCTTAATAACTGGGCGGCCCCAGGCCTGAAAGTCGGAGCACGGGATTTGAGCCTCAGCTCTGCTGGTCTTCAGACTGTGTGACCTGGGGCAGTTCTCTTACCTCTCTGGGCCTGAGTTCCCTAATCTTTAGCATGAAGAAGTTGTCCTGTCACTAGCCAAAGTCCCTTTCTGAAATACCAAGCTCTGAAATACCAAGATTTGAGGAAACAGAGCCTGGGGAAACGAATCGACTGAGGGGTAGTGCTATTTACTTCCCAAAGCAAGGCATCTTTGCCATTCACAGGGGGATTTTTCATTTTAAGCTTCAGCCTCAGAAACGTGTGTTATATAAATCAAACTCGACCTGAACTAAGACAGCTATCACAGCAAATTACTTATCCTAAGAGTTTCTTAATCTGTAAAATGGGGATAATAGCAGCCCCTCCCTCACAGGGTTTCATGAGATCATATTAGCAGCCATGATCATGGCATTACTTTTTGCCATTAAAAGGAATGGCAAAAACCGCGATTACTTTTGCACCAGCACAATAGTCATATACTTAGAAGTATTCCTAGCTTGTGATAAACCCTCAACAGATAGTGCCTGTTGCTGCTACTGCTGGGACTCAACAAAATGAAAGGATGGGTTTCACTTTGCCTTCAACCAGCCACTCCTAATAGGAGGAATTCAACACCCTTCCTGCAGCAAGATTTGCCACTTATTTCATTTAAATGAGATAAACGTGATAAAACACCTATTACACTGCCTGCCATATGGTGAGGCTCAAAAACAATGCACTAATTTTTGTTTGTTTGTTTGAAACAGAGACTTACTCCATATCGCTCAGGCTGGAGTGCAGTGGGGCAGTCCACAGCTCACTGCAGCCTGGACTTCCCAGGCTCAAGCAATTCTCCCACCTCAGCCTTCCACATAGCTGAGACTACATGCACGCACCACCATGCCCAGCTAAATTTTTTAAAATGTTTTTGTAGAGGCCGAGCATAGTGGCTCACACCTGTAATCCTAGCACTTTGGGAGGCCAAGGTAGGCAGATCACGAGGTCAAGAGATCAAACCATCCTGGCCAACATGGTGAAACCCCATCTAAATACAAAAAATAGCCAGGTGTGGTGTCATTCGTCTGTATCCCCAGCCACTCAGGAGGCTGAGGCAGGAGAATCACTTGAACCCAAGAGGTGGAGCTTGCAGTGAGCTGAGATCATGCCACTATACTCCAGCCTGGGTGACAGAGCAAGACTCTGTCTCAAAAAAAATTTTTTTTTTTGTAGAGATGAAGGCTTGCTCTGTCACCCAGGCTGGTCTCAAACTTCTGAGCTAAAGAGATCCTCCCACCTCGGCCTCCCAAAGTGCTGGGATTATAGGCATGAGCCACTGTGCCCACAGTTCACTAGTTTTGAACAATAGAAGTTGACTTTTTAAAATTCACTAGTTAATTAATTAAAAGGGGTATTGATAGAAGTGAGTTCTGAGTGCTTTGGGGAAAATGAAGATTGATAAATTGCTTTGAGTTCCAACTGGAAACCACTGAGTAAGCTGGCTTATTCTTTGGAAACAGATTATTGCTAACATTTATCCAACACTTACATATGCTAGGCACTATCTGAGTGCTTTACATGCAAAATTTTTCTGAAATTTTTCAACAATCCTATGGCCACAGAAATAATTCTTTTTTTTTTTTTTCTTTTTTGGAGGCAGGGTCTCACTCTTTTGCCCAGGTTGGAGGGCAGTGGCTCGACCTGGTTCACTGCAGCCTATAACTACCAGGCTCAAGCAATCTTTCCACCTCAGCCTCCCGAGTAGCTAAGACTACAGGTGCACACCACTTTGCTTACTAATATTTTTACTTGTTGTACAGATGGTGTCTTGTTTTGTTGCCCAGGCTAGTCTCAAATTCCTAGGCTCAAGATATCCTCCCACCTTGGCCTCCCTAAGTACTGGAATTACAGGCATAAACCGCCACACCCAACCCAGAAAGGATTTCTAATCCCCACCTATAAAGGTGAAGAAACTGAGACTCAGAGAAGTTAAATTCCTTGTCCAAGTCACATGGTTTGAATCACATAGAACCCACATCCATCTAAATGCAGAGCCTGCACTCTTAGCCAGTTAGTCATTACACTAAACTTCCTCTGTGGCAGCAAGACAGAACAGAAAAACCATGGACTTTGTATTCTGACTGGTTTAGGTTTAAATCCAGGCTCCACCTATTACTCATTGTGTGACGTTGAGCAAGTCACTTCCCCTCTCTGAGCCCTAATCTCCTGGTCTATATATCACCGGGATCATGTAAATGCTTACTTCAGGAGGTGGCTTTGAATATTCAGGAGTGTAGATGCAATGAATTAGGACACAGCAAAGCACCCAACACAGTGTCCAGCACAAAGTAGGTGTTTTAAAACATGTCGATGATTAAAAATCGCAGGGTTCCCACTAGGAGTGATGGCTCATACCTGTAATCCCAGCACTTGGGACGCTGAGGTGGGCGGATTGCTTGAGGTCAGGAGTTCAAGACCAGCCTGGCCAACATGGTGAAACTCGTTCTCTACTAAAAATACAAAATTTAGCTGAGCATGGTGGCAAATGCCTGTAATCCCAGCTACTCAGGAGGCTGAGGCAGGAGAACCACTTAAACCCGAGTTTGGAGGTGGAGGTTGCAGTGGGCCAAGATAGCAACACTGCACTCCAGCCTAGGAGACAGAGTGAGACTCTGAAAAAAATAAACAAGAAAGAAAGAAATTAAAATTAAAGTTAAAAAATCTCAGGGTTCCATAAGATCATAGATAAATGATGAAATTAGAAGTGATGAAATGATAATGATGAAATTAGAAGTAAGATTTTCCATGACACCAGTTGCCGCCACCAGATCATACCACCAGAAAGCAGCCATAAAATATGCTACAAAAGATCCCAAGGCCCTCATCGTCCCACGGCCTCTTTCAGTTCCTAGTCTTAGCCCTGCATTTGGTGAAGTCATTCTTGCACCGGAAGCACCCAATGCCAGAACCAACACCACGTCACTCTCACTCCATACCTACCCCAAATGTGGTCAACTGAGAGCTGCTACTTCCAGAAACAGGAAAAGTGCATAACTCTTTGCTGGGAGAAGACTCCATCATCTTGTTGTTCTTGAACCTACAGCAATTGCTTTGTGGGTCTGAAAGTAACCTTGGCTCTGTCCAAGCCGGCCCTAAAGGGAGGAATCCAGGTCCAGGTGAGATGCTGGATTTAAGAGTTTTCTCCTGCTCTCAAAAGCTGATGATTTCTAAAGTGGCCTGAGACAGATGCTAGACGGAAAGAAATTTAATGATCAGGAAAAATGAGAATGATTCCAGACTCCACATGATATAGATGCTAGCTCATGTATGAAGAGGAAAGAACTGTGGACCCAGCATGCAGAGGCTCCTTAGCAAATCATTTTTCTATTTTTTCTGAGTACCAAATGGGGACATTTGTTTTAGGTTGCTAGGGCAACCTAGAAGCTCAGTGAATTACCCTGTGGAGGCATCAACAAATAATATTATTAAATAAACGAGACTGAAAATCCTTAGAGGAATCTCAGTGGGCAAAAACCCTAATTGAGCAATAGAAGACAACAAAGCTCGAGAGTATTAAAATTCACTTTACATTGATAAATCTTCATTCTCACTGCTTTGGGTATTTTCTGCAAAATAGAGACTGGAAAAATACTGAATGATTGACCGAATACAGACAAATGCCTTTTCTTAAATTAAAATTTCAATTTTGAGATGACTGTAGGTTCATATGCAAGTATAAGAAATAATACAAAGAGCTGGGAGTGGTGGCGTGCACCTGTAATCCCAGCTACCTGGGAGGCTGAGGCACAAGAATCATTTGAACCCAAGAGGTGGAGGTTGCAGTGAGCCAAGATCATGCCACTACATCCCAGCCTGGGTGACACAGCGAGACTTGTCTCATTAAAAAAAGAAAGAGAGAGAGAGATCACGTGTGGCCAGGTGCAGTGGCTCACACCTGTAATCCTAGCACTTTGGGAGGCCAAGGCAAGTGGATTGCTTGAGCTCAGAAGTTTGAGACCACTGTGGGCAACATAGTGAAACCCCATCTCTACAAAAAATTTATTTATTTATTTTTTTATAGATGGGGTTTCACCATGTTGGTCAGGCTGGTCTTGAACTCCTGACCTCAGGTGATCCACCTGCCTTGACCTCCAAAGTGCTGGGATTACAGGTGTGAGCCACCACACCCGGCCTCTACAAAAAATTTAGTAAAAAATAACCAAAAAAGGGGTGAGGAGCTAGGGGAAGGATAGCATTAGGAGAAATACCTAATGTAGATGATGGGGTGATGGATGCAGCCAACCACCATGGCATGTGTATACCTATGTAACGATCCTGCATGTTCTGCACATGTACCCTAGACTTTAAAGTACAATAAAAAGCAAAGAAAAGAACCAAAAAAAAGAGAGACATCACATGTACCCTTTACGCAGCTTCCCCCAATGGTAGCATCTTGCAAAACTATAGTACGTTATAACCTGGATATTGACACTGATACAGTCAAGATAGAAAATATTTCCATCACCACAAGGATACTTCATGGTGCCCTTCGATAGCCACATCCACTTCCACCTTCCATTCACCCCCTCAAGCCCTGACAACCACTCATCTGTTCTACATTTCTATAATTTTGCCATTTCAATAATGTCATATAAGGCCGGGCACAGTGGCTCACACCTATAATCCCAGCACTTTGGGAGGCCGAGGTGGGCAGATCACCTGAGATCAGGAGTTCGAGACTATCCTGGCCAACATGGTGAAACCCTGTCTCTACTAAAAACACACAAAAAAATTACCTGGGCATGGTGGCACACGCCTGTAGTCCTAGCTACTTGGGAGGCTGAGACACTCAAATCCCCGAGCAGCTGAGGTTGCAGCGAGCTGAGATCACACCACTGCACTCCAGCCTGGGCAACAGAGCCAGACTCCATCTCAATTAAAAAAATAATAATAATAATAATAACAAAATCAGGAAATAGCTAAATAAATTATGGAACAACCCTAATGCAACTGTTAAAAATAAAGTGTTAAAGACTGTAGTAAAATGAAAAATGATTATGTTACAGTGTTCATTTAAAAAAAGAATGTCATATAAATGGAATCATATAATATGTAACCTTTTGGAATTGGCTTTTTTCACTCTGCATAAATCTCTGGAGATGCCTCCAGGTTGTTGCACGTGTAAGTAGTTTGTTCCTTATTATTGCTGAGTAGTGTTCCATGGTACAGATTCACCACGGCTTAAATATTCACCCACTGAAAAACGTATTGTTTGACCTTTTCACCCACTGAAGGACGTAGGTTGGAGCTATTATGAATAAAGCTGGTATAAATGTTATAAACATTCATGTGTAGCTTTCTGTCTGAACACACATCTTCATTTCTCTGTGAAAAATTCCCAGGAGTCCAATTTCTGGGTTATATGGTAGCCATATGTTCAGCATGTTAAGAAACTGTCCAACCGTTCTCCAGAATGGTTGTACCATTTCACGTCCCCACCTACCAGCAATCTATGAGTGATCCAGTTTCTATGCATCTTTGCCAGCATTTGGTGTTGTCACTATTTTTTTGCTTTAGCCATTCTGATAGGTATAGAGTAAAACCTTATTGTGGTTTTAATTTGCATTTTCCCGATGGCTAAGAATGTTTAAAATCTTTTCATGCTCTTATTTGCTATTTATTTATTTATTTTTAAAATTTTATTCTTTTTTTCTGAGACAGAGTCTCGCTCTGTCACCCAGGCTGGAGTGCAGTGATACAATTTCAGCTTACTGCAATCTCTGCCTCTTGGGTTCAAGTGATTCTCCTGCCTCGGCCTCCCAAGTAACTGAGACTTCCAGCACCCACCACCATGCCCAGCAAATTTTTGTATTTTCAGTAGGGATGGGGTTTCACCATGTTGGCCAGGCTGGTCTCGAGCTTCTGACCTCAAGCAATCCACCTGTCTTAGCCTCCCAAATGCTGGGATTACAGGCATGAGCCACTGCACCTGGCTCTTATTTGCTATTTATATTTCTCTTCATGTCTTGCTGATTTTCTTTTCTTTTCTTTTTCCTTTTTTTATTTTTTAGACAAGGTCTCACTCTTTCACCCAGGCTAGAGTACAGTGGCATGATCATAGCTCACTGCAGCCTCAAACTCCTGGGCTCAAGTGGTCCTTCTGCCTCAACTTCCCCTGTAGCTGGGACTACAAGGACACACCAACACACTTGGTTAATTTTTAAACTATATTTTGTAGAGATGTGGGTCTCACTATGCTGCCAAGGTTGGTCTCAAACTCTGGGCTCAAGCAGTCCTCCCGCCTTGGCCTTCCAAAGTGCTGGGATTACAGGAATGAGCCACTGCACTCCACCAATAGCACATATTTTTATTACAATGTCCATGAGTTCACGGCTAGTATATTGAAATACAATCCATTTTTCTATGTCTACCTCATAACCCAGGGCCTTGTTGAACTCGCCTATTAGTTCTACAAAGTGTTTTATAGATTCCCTGGGATTTTCTACACAAACAATCGTGTCACCTGAAACAGAGACGATTTTAACGTTTTTCTTTCCAATCTGCATTATGCCCATTTCTTGCCTTATTGCACTGGCTAGGACCTCCAGCACTATGTTGGATAACGAGTGAAAGCAAAGGTCTTTGCCTTGTTCTTGACCTTTGGCAGGAAGCATTCAGTCTTTCATCATTAAACATAATATTGGCTGCAGATTTTCTTTTTGTAGATGCTCTTTATCAAATTGAGGAGTTTGGCTGGTCCGAAAGTAGTGAGTTATCTCAATTGATTTTTTACAGTCAGATACAGATCAAACTCCATGTACTACTCCTCCCCCACCCCCACTTCTCACTACTGCACTTGATTAGTCTTTAAAAAAAAAAATCAAGGAGGTTTCTTTCATTCCTATTTATTTATTTATTTATTTGAGATGGAATCTTTCTCTGTCACCCAGGCTGGAGCGCAGTGGCGCAATCTTGGCTCAGTGCAACCTCCACCTCCTAGGTTCAAGTGATTCCCCTGCCTCAGCCTCCTGAGTAGCTAGGATTACAGGCACGCACCACCACACCTGGCTAATTTTTTTGTATTTTTAGTAGAGACCAGGTTTCATTACGTTGGTCAGGCTGGTCTCAAACTTCTGACCTCATGATCCACCTCCCTGGGCCTCCCTAAGTGCTGGAATTATAGTCGTGAGCCACCGTAGCTGGCCCATTCCTATTTTTAAGAGTTTTAAAATCATGAATACCTATACTACACTAAATGATATATGATTTTTCCTCTTTAACATGTTCATATGGTAGATTACATTGATTTTTGAATACCAATCTAGTCTTGCATCCCTGGAATAAATCCCAGTTGGTAACGGTAGACAGTTCTTTATACATATTGCTGAATTCTGTTTGCTAATTTACTGTTAGGCATTTTTGTTTCTTTTTTTAAATTTTATTATCAGACAAGGTCTCACTGTGCTGCCTGTGCTTGAGTGCGGTGGCATAATTTTGGCTCACTATAGCCTAGATCTCATAGGCTCAGGTGATCCACCCACCTCAGCCCCGTGGGCAGCTATAACTACAGGCATGCCACCACATCCAGTTAATTTTTGTATCTTTTGTAGAAATGGGATTTCACCATGTTGCCCAGGCTGGTCTCAAGCCTGGGCTCAAGCGATCCTCCCGCTTGCTTCACTGTCCCAAAGTACCAGAATTACAGGCATGAGCCATCATGCTTTACTGCATTTCTGTTTCTATATTCATGTGAGATATTAATCTGTAGTTCCATCTTTTTTTTTTTTTTTTTTGAGATGAAGTCTCACTCTGTCACCCAGGCTGGAGTACAATGGCATGATCTCGGCTCACTGTGACCTCTGCCTCCTGGGTTCGAGCAATTATTCTGCCTCAGACTCCCAAGTAGCTGGGATTATAGGCATGTGCCACCATGCCCGGCTAATTTTTTTGCATTTTTATTAGAGATGGGGTTTCACCATGTTGGCCAGGCTGGTCTCAAACTTCTGACCTCAGATGATCTGCCCACCTCAGCCTCCCAAAGTGCTGGGATTACAGGCGTGAACCACCACGCTCAGCCATAAGTATAGAATAGGAATAGAGGGCCATAAGAATAGAGGGGGCAGAGGGAAAAAACAATGAACTTAAAGACAGAACTACAGGAATTACCTAATGTGAAAACAACAGAGATAGTTGCAGGTGGATAAAATAAAAAAATAAAATAAAAAACATTGTCAGCTAATTCTAACATCTCTATCATCTTTGCATTGGCATCTATTGGTTGTCTTGCTTCATTCAGTTTGAGATCTTCCTGGTTCTTTGTATGAGTTATTTTCAATCAAAATCTGGACATTTTAGGTATTATGTTATGAAACTCTGGATCTCATTTTAACCTTTTTTTTTTTTTTTTTTTTTTAGATGGAGTCTTGGTCTCTCACTCAGGCCAGAGTGCAGGTGCCTGATCATAGCTCCCTATAATCTTGAACTCCTGGGCTCAAGGGATCCTCCCATTCAAGCCTCCTGAATAGCTAGTACTACAGACCACCACACCTGGCTTTAAAAAACTTTTTTTAATAGAGACAGGGTCTTGCTATGTTGCCCAGGCTGGCCTTGAACTCCTGGCCTCAAGCAATCTTTCCATCTTGGCCTCCCATAAATCTTCCATCCATTTTAGATGGTGCTACTTGATACCTCTACAGTGGAGTCATGTGTGGGAGTTCCTCCTCATTGGAGGGGTGGAAATTCCCCAGTCAGCCTCTGGCAACAGCTGATGGGCAGGGTGGGAGGACTTCTCTTATTGCTGGGTGGAAGTGGGACTTCTGGTTCCCCACCTGCTCTGCTGATACCTTCCTGGCTGGGAGAGGTAGAAGTTCCTCACTAGTGTTCCCCATGTGTCTTCCTTTGACACCATGGAAAGGTATTCTCAGGCAGTGGTGACAGTCCCGATGCTTCTTGTTGCCTCGCCTGACACCACCCTATAGGGGAGAGGGAGGAGTACATCGTTACTGTCAGATGGGAGCGGAACTGTACACTCTTCATGTGATGGCCACTGACTCCACAGGGAGCGGCCTCATGACCACCTGGTGGGAATGGAAGTCCCCACTCTGTACTCTGCCTTCTCTGATGCCACCTCATGGCATTGTGGGAGCATCCATGAGGAAATGCAGGTTGCACACTTGGCTCAGGGCCCGCCATGTGCTGGGGGCCGAGTCCGTGCATGGTAGCCATGATGATTTGAGCTTATGACAGAAGCCCTGCTGTGACGACTGGTCCTGCCCTTTCCTGGCTTTGTGATCTTGGTCAAGTTATGCCACCTCTTCGGGCCTCTGTTTCCTCATCTCTTCAGTGGAGAGAAGTGATGCTCATCCGAGATTACATCTGCGAGAGCACCTGCCACTGATCCTTAATACAGATAAATACTACAGTCTAGCTGGTACTTATTAAGCATTTACTGCCCACCAGGCCAGTGATACCAACTTGCTAGATATTAACTCAATGAAATGGCCTTTTTCATCCCCATTACAGAAGAAGAAACAGAGGCTCAGAGGGGTAAAGCCTCTTGCTCGCGGCCCCACTGCTGGCCCCACTGCACCGAGTCTACTTCTTGATAGACTGTGCCACCTTCTCTTGTCTAAGAATAAAAGGAACCACAACCAGCTTGGGAAGATCTGATTCACCAGAGGAAACCTGTGGCTGGAGGCTCTGCACAGCTTCTACTCTGATTAAATATAAAAAATTGGCCAGGCGCAGTGGCTCACGCCTGTAATCCTAACACTTTGGGAGGATCACTTGAGCCCAGGAGTTTGAGACCAGCCTGGGCAACACACTGAGACCCCATCTCTACCAAAAAAAAAAAAACACACACACATAAAATAGAAACATAAGATGTTAATACAGAGGAAACTGGGGGTGGGGGGTATACGAAAACTCTGAACTATTTTGTGACTTTTCTGTAAATCGAAATCTATCCTAAAATAAAAGTTTCCTTAAAAATACAGTGCCTGGGCTGGGTACAGTGGCTCATGCCTAGAATCCCAGCACTTTGGGAGGCTGAGGTGGGAGGATCACTGAAGCCCAGGAGTTCAAGACCAGCTTCAGTAACATGGTGAGATCCCCCCTCCACGGTCAATCTCTACCAAAAAAAAGAAAATTAGGCAAGCATGATGGCACATACCTGTGGTTCCAGCTACTTGGGAGACTAAGACAAGGAAGATTGCTTGAGCCCAGAGGTTCAAGTTTATAGTGATCCGTGATCATGCCATTGCACTCTAGCCTGGGTAAGAGAGCCAGACCTTGTCTCTAAAAAAACAAACAAAACAAAAAGATACAATTCCTGGTACATATTAAGCCTTCTATACAAGATTATTAATTAGTTATTATTAACTCTTAATTTGGCATCAAATCTATGAGGGCTCAAAGGGAATGATCCCCTACCACACTCTTGGGGGAAAGAACAAAGAATGGTTTATAATATAAAATACGTGGTAGATTGATTGCAAAAATGTACTCAATTTTCTCCCCTCCCTGTATCCAAGCCCTTTGCAATATACCTTTGCAGGTCTTTTCATCAAGAGACAAAATCTGTTTCCCAGTGCTTGAATCCGGACTGGCCTTCTAAATTGCTTTGGCCAATAGGATGCAACAGAAGTAACTGTCCTGGCATTTCTAGGCTTAGGCCTCCAGAGATCTTGAACCTTTCCACTTGCTCTCCTGGAACCCTGATGCTGCCATGTGAACACGCCCAGGTAACCTTAGTGGAAGATGAGAGGCATCAACTCGGACACATGAGTGGTTATCCAAGACCAGCCAACCCCTATCAACCACAAACATGAGCAAACCCTGCAGAGACCCACTGAGCCCGATCCAAGTCAACCAAACCCCCCAGCTGGCTTTAAACTTGTGAGTAAATAAGAAATACTTATTATTTCAAGTCACTGAGTTTGGGGGAGGTTTGTTACACAGTAAGAGCTACCTGATACAAACCCAAAAGACATCAGAAAAGATGTTCTACTTAGACTCAATAATTCCACTCCAGAAATGTATCCCAAAGTAATGCTTGTGATCACATACACAGATACAGCCAATTCTCATTATTCATGGTACTTATTCTACAAAGTCACTAAGAACGCTGAATTAGCAAATGCTAAACCATTGCTCCTAGGGGAAATACACAGTTAGCTGCCTGCAAGCTTTTGGTCACCACATTTTAGTCAACCAATCAATATATAACCTTTTTTTAATGTGTGTTTCTGTTTAAAGACACTCCCACTTTTTTTTTTTTTGGACAGGGTTTCACTCTGTCGCCCAGGCTAGAGTGTAGTGGTGCAATCACGGCTCACTGCAGCCTCAACTTCTCCCAGTTCAGGTGATCCTCCCACCTCAACCTCCTGAGTAGCTGGGACTATAGGCATGCACTACCATGCCCAGCTAGTTTTTCTGTTTTTGGTATATACAGGGTTTTACCACATTGCCCAAGCTGATCTTACACTCCTGAGCTCAAGTAATCCTCTCACCTCAACCTCCCAGAATCCTGGGATTACAGGCATGAGCCACCGTACCTGGCCAAAGACACCATATAGAGTACAGTTGATTAACATAGATTATTTTTTGTTTGTTTGTTTTTGAGACATAATCTCCCTTTGTCACCAGACTAGTGTGTAGTGACGTGATCTCGACTCACTACAACCTCCGCCTCCTGGGTTCAAGCAATTCTCCTGCCTCAGCGTCTCAAGTGGCTGGGACTACAGGCATGCACCACTATGCCCGGCTAATTTTTATATTTTTAGTAGAGACG
>CAUYLG010019355.1:0-23373 GCA_963573385.1 Cacajao melanocephalus | reverse complement strand
TGGCTCCTCCGCCGGGAATCTCCTAGTCTGTGGGCAACAAAAATTCGTCTGAAAGTGCGGCGTCCACTCGCTCTCTGCGCTTTCACTGGGAGCTACAATCCTGAGCTGTTGTTAATCGGCCATCTTGGATCTCTCCCCCAGTTTTACAATATCTTGATACATTGGATTTCTGCAGGCTGAGATTCTCATGCCCTTTTCACAGCCTATCTTTCATTGCTCTTTTCAAATGCCACGTTTCTCTGAAAGCACTCTCTTATCAGAAGTTATCTGCCGTCTTATGTCTGTTTCCCAGGATGCCACTTTTGTATTCACTTGCAAACACTATTAGATTATACTTTGCGTTATAACTTCCTGTATATTCTTCACATTTCTGCAAGTGGAGTGTACTTGTGAAATACGGCTTATGTAAAATTTATCTCACAATTCCCAGTTGTTAGAACCTAGATATTGGTTATTATATGTATTTAACAATGGTTTTAGCATAAGGGAGTGAGTGAATAAAATAGTATATTTTGGAATCCTAAACATATATAAAAATATATTATTGTTACTGGGAGATATCATAGGTAACTATATCAATTATTAAAACAACAATAGACATGTCTTATACGTTTTGTAAACCAGTTCTGGAAACATCAGCTTGCGGAGTTGAAAGCTGGCTTAGTTGTTTCTGACTTCCCATCACCATCAGTCATTTTCTTTCCCTTAATATAGTTAGAAATACTTCAGTCTCATTCCACTGATATTGAAGAGATATTTTCTTCAATATTTTAAACAAAATAATAGAAGGATGTTTACTTGATGCACAGATGTTCTTACCTAAATGAAAATCAACTGAGAATTTTTAACCTGAAATATTAAAATATCTTTAAATATTTCTTCTGCCACGACCCCAGAATCCACAAGGAGTCTTGGTACATTGTTCCTGGAGAATGTCATTTAGAAACCAAGGCAAGGGCTCGGCTGTTAATTATTACATTGCCACTGGGTTGGCCTTGCTTCTAGGTGTTCACAATATAGAGAGGGAATAGATGTATGTTATAATCCACACAAATAAATGTTCGTATTTTCATCTAACTACAAGTGAGTATGTGTGTACACATACACATGTGTGTGTATATATAATGTATATGTATACATAATTTTTATATGTTACACCATAAGTTTATGACATTAATAATTAAATTCCAATACAATACCACAGATTTCACTTTAGCCTTTTCCCCTTTCCTTACTTGTAAATTCTTCAACAGTGAGGAACCGAGTTAGTATTAGCTGTAATACATTATTTGTTTGATTTGTTCTAGTATACATATAAAGCACTCTCAGAATTACTAACCTATATCCTTGTGGGGAGCATATTTGTTGTATTTATATGTAGTATTTTTTATATATTGTGTTTATATATAGTAGTTTTTTTTATTCTGACAGTATTCAGTCAAGATAGTATATCCAAAGTTAATTAGAATAGTACTGTTCTTCCCCCTCCATTTGTGTGTTAATAGAGTATGTTTATTTGTAAGTGTTTGTTTCCTGTTTTTGTTTGTTTTTTTTCTCACATTATAGTCATAATTTTAAACAAATATATTTTTGGGGTATGTGAAGGAAGGATATGTGAAATATTACTGGCGTTCTAGCACTCTGGTTATATAAACAGTATACTCAAAGAAACCTCATTTCCTCCTAAACTCTGCTATCTTATTAAGGACAGCTGCTTTGTTCACTCATTTTCTTCCTACTCACCACTGAGAAGAAGCTAAACTCTTTAAAGTCCAATTTATCCTTTTTTTAGTGCTAAAAATTAAAGACATGCTTAAAATAAGATTCAGTCTTATTGAAAAACACAGGAGCCGACCTGAAGTAGCCTAACAATTTGAGCAAAATATGTATATATAAATATCATACTACTTGATTATAACTCACAAAACAAAAAACACATGTGTGTGTTTTTGTGTGTGTCTGTGCCTGTGTGTATATGTATACTACAAAGGGAAAGACAATAACTTTGCAGTGGAGAAATTGAGCAGGTCAACAACACCAGTAATGAGACATAACATCAAGAGCACTGTGATATAATACCCTGAGAACTCAACATTGGCTCTGTGACATTTTTGACAAAAATGCAATGCACTTTTTAGTCATTCAGAAGCAACAGACCTATCCAAATTGACTGACATTAGACAAAATACATGATCGATATATTTTGAAACTGTCAAGATGATGAAAGACCAGAAAAGCCTGAGGAACTATTTCCAGACTGCAGGAGACTAAGGAGAAGTAACTAGGTGAAATGCAGAATACTGAACTTGATCCTGGAACGAAAAGAGACCAATAGTGGGAGAAAATGGTAAGAGTTGACCAAAATCTCTAGTTATATAGTATGCTGCTAATGTTAATTGGTTTTGGTTCTGACTGCTGTGCTAATGTTATATAAAATGGTAATAGAGAAAGCTGGGAGAGAAATCCATGAAAACTCTAGAATTTTGCAACTATTCACCATGTCTAACTTTAGTTAAAGAAACAAAAAAAAAAAAACTTTAAACAGATCTCTAAGTGCCTTTGGATTTGAATATTTTGTTAAAAATTATCACAAGTGTGCTTAGCTTAAAGTATCTTTCATGCCAAAATTTGGAGTAGATTCCTGCTCTCTTGATGCCAAGTTCAATAATCTTTCCAATACTCTATGTCCTTCCTAATCTTTTGGTGATATTTTTACTCAAAGTACAATTGAGTTGGTAATGGATCAAACCTCAAATCTATTGTTTGGTTATAGGAAATATAAAACATATTTTTAAAAAGCTGTGCATACCCCTATTTCTGGCTCTCCTAAAAATAATCTATAAGCTCATCCACTTAATTTTGTGGTTACTCAATTAGTTATACTCTACAAAAGAGATGAGAAATCCAAGACTTATTTTTAAGAAGGCAGTAGGTTGGTTTCTTTTATAGATCTTAGAATTGGAGAACAGAGAAAAAGCATTTAAAACACTTTTATATTCGTTTTTCCTATCCTAAGCTTTTTCTTTAAATTTGCTGCTGCAAATTATCTCTGCAGTTCTATAATGCCTTTTCTGCTTCTTTAGGATCACTAAAAATTATTTTTGATCAGACAAGATGTGTTTTAAAAATAGTACCGGTAGAAAACAAATAGTAATTATCAATGTGTACAAGAAATGATATTTCTCTTTACTCCCAGAACCAACATTGTCATTCCTAAAGTCTAATTAAAATAATACTTCCTGATGCTAGATTATTAAATAATACTATTAGGAATTACTGGCTATGTAAGTGATTTTCTTTTTGATTTTATTGCATTTTCCAGAAACTTACACTTATCTGACTGGTAAATTGTTATTTAAATACTACCAGTGAATATTTAAATATGCAGAAAATTAAGTTCACAAACTTACATGCTGAATTCTACAAATGGTTCTGGAGTGCTATTGCTGATAGTATTGAGCTATTGATCTTTCATGCAT
This sequence comes from Cacajao melanocephalus, assembly GCA_963573385.1. Taxonomy (NCBI): domain Eukaryota; kingdom Metazoa; phylum Chordata; class Mammalia; order Primates; family Pitheciidae; genus Cacajao; species Cacajao melanocephalus. The sequence goes on along the minus strand of CAUYLG010019355.1, from coordinate 19,894 downwards.
TTAATAAAAAATAGTACTATAAGACTGGTATATAATAAAAGTCATTGGCAAAAAAAGAGGAAACATTGTTATTTTGGAATATATTAGTAAAATACAGGTTTTATTAAATTGTCATTCCAGGTTCTGAAATAATGAACTGGCTGTGACAGCATGACATGTTTCCTTGTCCTCATAAATTCAATTTATTTCTAAAATTCATATTTGTATCATTTTCTTGCATCTTGTACTATATCATTGTTATTATTTAAATCATTGATTTTCCATAAGTTACATTTCTATTTTGATTGGTAATTGAGAAGATTATAATCATCATTTTAGCTTAGACTTTGAAGTACATTTATTTCTAAGAAAGATCCTGGACAGAAACTCACAGAGACAAATCCATTTAAACAGCACATTGCTTTGAGAATCCTACAGAGCTGAACTTGATAGGAGTTGCTGGTAATGCAAACCCTGGGGACATCCTTATTAGTGTGCCCACTGAATGGACTGTGTGTGTGTGTGTGTGTGTGTGCGTGTGTGTGTGTGTGTGTGTGTGGTGTACTCAATGGGTTAGCAATAACTAATAATTTAAAGCTGATAGAAGAGTCACTCTGGACATTTAAAATTCAATCACCTACCTTTGCTGATATTTAAAACAAACAGAATCAGTGTAGTTTGTGAAGTTAACTTGAGATTTTTCATAGAGATCCATGAAATTGTCATGTGGTTTTGTATTCCCAAGTTTCAGTTCAATATGAACCTTTAGACGATGAGATGCCAGGGAGGAGAATGTCCTATATCATCAAATGTTTATTAAGTACTTGGTCTTTAGATGTAGAAAGTTAAAGGATTTCCTTTCTAAACTAAATTATTTCTGAGGATAAGTCATTCTGTAATAAAATAACTACCAAATAGCTGCTGCTGCTGATGATGATGATGAGAAAAGCTTTAAAATGTAAATACCAAAAGAAATACAAATAGCAGAGGAGATCAATTAAGATAGAATATAATTGTCAGAGTTCTAAACTGGTGGACTCTGAAGATGCCTGCTCTTATTTATGCCCTCAAATTTGTTTTTATCCTCTCCTCGTCTGAGTTAGGATGTGTTAATAGTGCTTTAATTAAATCACTTCTACTAACTTCCACTAACTAAAGAGAGAGGAAGTCCAAGTTAAGCTTTCTTTCAATCTGCTCCTATTTGTTCTATAGATAGCAGTTTCTAAAATTAAAAAAAAATCACATAAAATTTAAATTTATACTGCTTTAGAGACCAATCCCAAATTTACTCACTATTTTTATGCTCTCAGTTGTTTCATTGGAGATCTTAGAAAGCATAAGTAAACCTAAGTTTTCCTGGTTAGTATATTTCTTGAAAACCTATGCATTAAAATTCCCCATCCTCCACAATGGAAGATTACTATAATATATTGAATCTCATAAGATATAAATTACATAGGATCTTCCAGTCCAATTTGCATAAAATCCACATATCTTGATAACAATTTTAAAAAGTCTGACAATGGTGCCTGTATTAGTCTGTTCTCATGCTACTTGTGAAGACACATCGAAGACTGGGTAATTTATAAACAAAAAGATGTTTAATAGACTTCCAGTTTCACATAACTGGGGAGGCCTCAAAATCATGGTGGAAGGTGAAGGAGGAGCAAAGGTATGTCTTACATGACAGCAGGTGAGAGAGAGTGCAGAGAACTGCCCTTTGTAAAACCACCAGTTCTCATAAGACTTACACACCATCATGAGAACAGCACAGGAAAAACCCACCCCCATAATTCAATTACCTCCCACCAGGTTCTTTACATGACAAGCGGGGATTATGGGAGGTACAATTCAACATGAGATTTGGGCAGGGACACAGCCAAACCATATCAGTGCCATTAGAAGAAGCATAAGGCAGAAACACACTCACATCCCAGGTTTGTTTACAAAATATAGGCACGGAGACTGCTGGAATCATATAAGCTTTTTGTTCCATATTGTTATAGTTTAATTTATTATATAGCTGTGGAAACAAAATTAGTTACCAGTGAGTTATGTGATACTATTTTTTTACCATCAAAGAAAACATCTTGTGCATCTTTTTAGGCTTCACCATCAAATAAACCTGAATATTTCAGTGTAGTTACCCTCAATTTCATGCTAGTCTTTGTATTCTTAAGCCTTAGTGGATTTAAAAGTTGGTGAAGAAATAGCATCATAAAAAATGGGCTTTGTTTTAGTTTGTCATTATCAGAAATAAAATTTATTTAATATCAATTCCTTGTTCTGATATGATAAGCATACATAGTATTATGATTTCAATAACTATGTTTTTGAAGATGTACTATGCATCCAGAGTTGTGATAGGTGTTTTACTTATATTATTTCATTGAGTCATCTCAGTAGCTCTTGATTATATTTATGTTCAGTGAAACACAAAGTTGAATATAAATTGCCACACGACTAGTAAAGGTGGGAGATTTGAACCCAGGTTGACAGATTGATACCTCTGTGCATTTCAACATTTCATCATAGTTTACAAAATTATGAAAAATCAGATAAGCAATTAGATTGGCATTCACAGTCCTTTTGATTCTCAAAGACTCAAGGAAAACATTTATTGGTGAAGTGTGCATTTTCCCCCTCAATTCTTAGGAAAACGTTCAGCATTTTACTTACAGTACTGCCTGCTGGACATTTTATTCACAGTTTTGTGTTGATCAGGAGGTATAGGATTAAAGTGTTTTTTCTTCACAAGAAAATTGTAGTTTCTAGACCGGTGTTTCCATAGTTCTGCAGAAAGCCCATAGTGATCACAATTCATATTGCCTGACAAACTTGTGAAATTTCTCTGGCTGAAAGAAAAATTTGCCTTTAATTCTAGTTGAACATGAGATAAAACTATTAGAAAAGTGGTGGATTTTGTATGACTATGAAGTATGTATAACTGGTTTACAAAAAGGCTCTCTCTTTTTTTTGGCATTTATTTATTTATTTATTTTCTTTTCATTATTATTATTTTTTTAAATTGCATTTTAGGTCCTAGGGCACCAAAAAGGCTCTCTTTATTTTCTGTTTACTTGAAAATACATGCTCCTTTGAGAAATTGACTCCACATCTATCATTTTGTTATAATTCATCACCATTGTCATCCCTAACTGTACACAAAAGTGATGAAATTTAAAAGAATAGATCAAGACTTACTTTGTCAAAAAGTCTCTCTACCTTCTGGCAATTTCTAAAGTGACAATTAAGAGACCAAAATGTTTGCTCTTTCTCCTACAATTATCATAAGGTTAGGATGTAGTAAGATTCCTAGTTAAGAGTAATTCTATTTACACTGGAAACAACTATGACATTAACATGATACTTCTACCAGATTTTGTGTAATTCACAGTTGCAGAGAATGGGTCCAAAATGAATATATAACAGTTAAATTTAATTTTAGGAGCTTGTCAAGAAATGTCTCAACTTGAATTTAGGACCCATTCATGAAGGAGCACTACTAGTTTGGATGGAGTGCATATGGAGGGAGAAAATCCTTGGAAAGTCAGATTCTGATTTAGATAATACATATATTCTGATTAACTCTTTGAAGATCAAATAACTGGCATGCAGATATTATGGGTTTGGCCTAGATGACCAGTGGAAGTGATAATATTTCAATATCCAGAATGCAGTAATCAGGAAGAACATGCCTTGGAGGGGTTCCATGTTTCAATTTAATTTAGAAATGAGTTTGAACAGGTGGTTTAATACAGAAAATCTTCCAATATGATTGAGAGTCCCATAAACAAAGATCCACTTTGTGGATATGAGGTTATGTACTGCTCAGTGTCTTGTCTTGTGGAAGGGGCATACTGCCAGATCTTTTTTGAATTGGAGGGAATACCCAATTGTTTCTCATCAAATTAGATATTTCTGTTGAACTTCTGTTTTTCTTGGTTTTCTATTCATCATCTCTTTTTACTAACAGGAACTTAATTTTTTTGTGTTTTAAATTATACATTCTCTGTTTTGTATGTTAAGTTATACATTCTCTGTTGCTTTACTTTGCTTTGCTCTATTGTCGATATTGATCATGGTGTTCCTCTGAAGAAAATGTTATATGCAGGCTGAGTTTTGTTTTCCTTTTTTTTTTTTTTTTTTGAGACAAGATCTCACTCTGTTACCCAAGATAGAGTGCAGTGGCACAATAATAGCTACACCCTCAAAATCCTAGGCTCAAATGATCCTCCCACCTCAGCCTCCCAAGTAACTAGGACTCAGGTGTGAGCCAACATGCTAAGCTATTTTTTTCTTTATTTGTAGAGATGGAGTCTTGCTATGTTGCTCAAGTTGGTCTCAAGCTCTTGGTCTCAAGCTATCCTCCCACCTCAGCCTTTCAAAGAGCTAGAATTACATGTGTGAGTCATTGCACCCTACCAGGCTTAGTTTCAGTGACTGGAATAGATATCAAATGAAAGTTTAGAGTTGCTTTTCACTGGCATGGTGGCTCACTTTGGGAGGCTGAGGCAGTGGATCACTTGAACTCAGGAATTTCAGACCAGCCTGCACAACATGGTGAAAGCCCATTGCTACAAAAAGTACAAAAATTAGCTAGGTGTGGTGAAATGAGCCTGTGGTTCTAGCTAATCTGTAGGTTGAGGTGAGAGAATGGCTTGAACCTGGAGGTCCAGGCTGTAAGGAGTGGTGATTGTACCACTGCACTACAGCCTGAGTGACAGAGTGAGACCCTCATCCATCCCAAAAAATAAAGTTACTTTCAAATTGGTTTACTACAGGACAACCAAAAATGCAGTTCAACAATTATTTAAAAAAATAAAAATAGATAATTGAGTGGACCATATTTTACTTCTCACTGCTCCTTCAGGTTTACTATAATTTGATAATGAACTGCCATATCTACATTCTTTTGATTTAGGAGTAAACATTTCTTCTGAGTTAGACCAATGCAATTTTCTTCTCTTAGAATTTAAATATAAACTAACAGAAACTGATTCATCCTGGAGCTATACTCTGAAGTCTTGTAGATTACCTTTTGGTTCCTTTTACATACTTACATCCTTATATTCAGAGAAATACCGTATAGTCTTCATATTATTATAACAACTTTTGAGTATTTTTTGCTTAGATTGTTTTTGTTGATTGAAACACCAAAATTCTAATCAATTCAGTCCCATATACCAAATTACTATTAATTTTGAGTTTTCATCGTAAAGCTGGAACAGGATGACACATGTAAATCTAAACTAACTCTGGGAAAATATACTACCTTGGAATTTGTCAATTGTCCTTTGTTTACCTTACATCCTAATTTCTCTGAACCAGTGATTGTCCCTTTGAAAATAATCTTTTGCTATTCAAAATAAAATTGGTATTAACTTGAATCTTAGTGCCTTTTCCCAACCTAAATAAGATTGTATAATTTCTGGAATTCAGCTAATTTTTGATATTTACAATTCCTGAGCTGGACTCCTTTCCATTAGGATTTCCGTGCATAACGATAGACTGTGGCCACTAACTTAATATTCTATTTCCAAATCCATAAATGCTTTACCTATGAGTTTTGTATTATCATATTATCATATTTACTAAGGCAATTCTGCTGATAAATATCAGAGAATTATTTCTCTTTATATTAGTAGATAATTCCTCCATTATTTTCATACTCTATATTTGATGTTTTTATTGGAAAACTGATTTTCACTTAATTAGCAATAATGGTAAATATGGCTTAATTATGTTACAGATTACTTTGCAAATAACTATATTTATTTTAAATAATTTATAATTGCCTAGCCCCTAGAAAAATGCCTAGTACCACAAAGGCAGAGAGTGTATAATTTTATTTAAAAGAGTGAATGAATTAATATAAAAATAATTTGCCTTTGTATTACCACAAATAAAAGTTAACAATAAATTAAATAAATTCACAAAATACTAAAAGACCACAATTCATGTAAGAAATATTTAAAATACCAGTGTGATATTAAAATATATGACTTACACAATTTTTACAAGTAAAACAATGACATGTTTGAAGTTGAATTTTTTAAAATATGCCTATAGCTTCAAAAATATGTATTTGTATTTGAATATAATTTCAATTTAAAAAGTCAAAATCCCGTAATTTATTCTCGCCATGCAGGTTTTATTTTTCTGTTCTTTAGTTGTTTCTATCACCAGTTTCTTGGACTCTAAAAATAGGGATTATAACATTAAATTTGGACCCTTGAGTTTTTAGAGTGATGTAAAATAGGAATAGGCACTTAATATGTATTTAGAGATTAAATCAATTAGCAATTTTAAATATTGATTCATAATCATTTTATATTGAAAAGCATCACTGGTATAATCTCATTTAAAATATTCTATATTAATTATTAACAATTGTCTTATGGTCAAAATATATCTTATATATGCATTTCTTAAACACATTGCATTTATTGACTCTTCTTTCAGCTTTCTGCCCACTCATCTCAATATATTTTTAGTATTCATACAATTCATTTCCTTTTTTTTTTTCAGTGCACTGAGTATCTTTATTCCTTATAATTTGGTTTTACACATTTTTTTGAAGAGAAGGAAATGCCTGTCCCTGGATAGTACTCCTTTTCACACCTTTCTTTCTAATTTTATTACTTGACCACAAGTTGATTTTTATCTATATAATGTTTATGCCAGTCTCAGAGATCTGATTTCTACCCCAGGTAGTCTGTTGCTGAAACGTTTTGTGTTAAAATGAAGGTTTTATTAATATTCAGGTATGACAAGGCCAACAGATCAAGAGACTACCGCCATTGGAAAGGTAGTTGGGTAAATGCACAGATCCCAAATGGGGCATATTATCACGCCACAGGGAAGCACCAGGGTTGGCCAGAAGGCACAGGGAGCAAGGAGAAAACCTGGGCAGAATTTTTTTTTTTTTTTTAATGCGTTGAGTTCTCATTCCATCACCCAGGCTGGAGTGCAGTGACATGATTATTGCTCATGGCAACCTCAAACTCCTCGGCTCAAGCAGTCCACTAGCTTCCACTTCCTAAAGCACTGGGATTACAGATGTGAGTCACTACCCCTAATGGTACTCTGGGAATCTAATGGCAAGATTCTGTATTGTTTTCACAGAAAGGAATTTACATAAAGGAATTGTCAGGGTAAGCACAAATAGGATTTTCTAGTTAAATCAGTGGCTTCTGGGACATAAATGCCTTTCCTAGTTGCCTGATACCTGGCCCTGGCATAACTAAGGCAAGGGACTAATATACCTGAGTACGAGAGCCTGATTGAGTAGTTATGGGTAAGGGTCTGGCTTGGGACCTGTCAGTATGTATAGGAAAGTTACATTTACTGGCAAACATTTTACTGTCTGTAATAATTAGCTAACCCTGTGTGGGAGGAAATTGGGAAATGGAGGATGACAGGCAGCCTCTCCAGGGTTTGCAGGGCTACAGATATCTGCACATCAAAAATATAGATCATAAAAAGACATGCTTACTGTACACTTTCACAATTATTTCTAAACTATGCATTTTTAATCCTTATAGTGATCTATTAGATTATTAAATATCAAACCAAGTACTCAAGAGTTGTTAGGCACACTTATTTTCAGAAATCTTGGTGACTTCTACTTATAAGATTACAGCAGTTTAAGGATGCAATAAACCTGTCTTTTATTGATTTCAAAATGCTGCCAACCATAGGCTTCCACATCTGTTTCTTGCTCTCTAGGTGCTTTCTGGACCCTACATAGTGATAAGCATAGCACAGTGGAAAAATCATCTAATTACAAGTTAGTAGTAGAAAATGTATACATTTTGAACAATGGAAGTCTCTTAAATTTTTTGCATTACATATAGTAAATGTCACCTTATTTTATTTTTTTAATTAACAGACAAAATTATGTATTTGTGTGTACATGTTTTGAAATATGTATACAAAGAAGAATGATAGAAAGCTAAGTAACATATGCATTACTTCACATATTTATTTATGGTGGGCATGCTCAAAAACTCTCAGTGATTTTCAAGAATAGAATACATCATTATTAACTATAGTCACTATGTTGTACAGTAGATCTCTTGACCTTACTCTTCCTGTCTAATGTAATATATTATGCTTTCATCAACATCTCCCCAACACCACTAACCACAACATGTCCCTCAACTGCTACTGCCCTAGCCCCTGGTAACCACTATTCTATGCCCTGTTCCAATGAATTTGACTCTAAGATTTCACATACGACTGAAATCATGCAATATTTATCTTTCTGTGCCTGGCTTATTCACTTAACGTACTGTCCTCCAGGTTCATCCACGTTGTGGTGAATGACATTTTCTTTTTCTCAAGGCAATGGTATTCCATTGTGTGTATACATATGTGTGTATGTGTATATGTCTATATATGTATAATATATACATATCAGTGATATGAATGAAGTGAATATATACATATACACATATATGTGTATATATGTACACATATACACATACACACATATACATATATATATTCATATATACATATATATATTCCATTGTGTATATATATACACACATATATACATATATACATATAATTACACATATATACATAATACAGATATACATATATTTATACATATATACATATATACATATACACATATATGTGTGTATATACACACATATATGTGTATATGTATATATACCTACATAGACATATATACACACAATGGAATATTATTGCATTATATATACATATTTATGCATATATACATATGTGTATATGTATACATATATACATACATATTTACATACACACAAAATGTGGTTATACATACACACAAACACACATGCACTCCAAATTTTCTTCATTCATTCACTGATAAACACTTCGGCTGACTCTGGTAGACTCCATTTCTTGGATTTTGAGAGTTGTGCTTCAATATATGTGGAAGTGCAGATGTTTCTTCCACATACTGCTTTCACTTCCTTTGAATATATACCAGTAATAGGATTGCTGAATTATATGGTAGTTTTATTTTCAGCTTCTTGAAGAACATAATATATTGTCTATCAAAATGGCTTTATTAATTTACATTCCCAACAAGAACATAGAAAAGTTTCCTTTATTCCACATCCTGGCCAATATGTGTATCTTTTGTCTTGATAGTGTCCATTCTTAGAAGTGTGAGGTGATACCTCATAGTGATTTTAATTTGCATTTTCCTGATAATTACTAATTAGTAATGTTGAATTTTTAAAAAATGTGTCTCTTGGCCATTTGTGTGACTTATTTTGAGAAATGTCTATTCATATCTTTGACCATTTTAAAATCAGGTTTTTTTTTTCTTGCTATTGATGAATTCCTTATATATTTTGGATATTAACCTCTTATCAGATGTGTGGTTTGCAAATACATTTCCCCATTCCTTAGGTCTTCTCTTTACTCTGTTGATGGTTTTCTTTGCTATACAAGAACTTTTTATTACATTAGAACGCAAATAATTGTGTTTTTTGCCATTAAAATGAATTGCAAAATCCACAATTGCTATCGCACCAACCTAATAGTGGGCTGTACTCCCACTTGCCTATTTTTGCTTTTGTTACCTGTGATTTTCAGGTGATGTTAAGAAAACCTTACCCAGGCCAATGTGATGAAGTGTTTTCCTCAAATTTTCTTCTAACAGTTTTACAACTTCAGGTCTTCCATTTAAGCATTTAAAAAACATTTTGAGTTGATTTTTGTATATGATGTGTATTAGGGTTTAATTTCATTCTTCTGCATATGGAGGTCACCTTAATTTAATAGCTTATTTAATTAAGTTATTTCTGTTTGGTTAGTTTGTCTTAATTATATTTGAATTGTAACATCGTTTCTAACAGACATTTAACTTTTTGCTAATTCAGCTTATGGGTTATCATATGTTATGCAAATATTTCCCCTACTTTTTCTTTGTTAAATTTTTTTTTTTTTCAGAAAAGTGACTTATTAGGCAGAGAGAGAGAGAGAGCGAGAGAGAGAGAGCGAGAGAGACAGAGAGAGAGAGAGCTCCCACGGCTGTTGTGGGAGGCGAATCTGGAGGGGATATCCCTGTTAAAGGTATTTTAATACCTTCAACAAAATGTATAAAGTAAATAATGTATCAAAATAATATTTATAAAAATCTCTTAGAATCTATTTGTTAGACTTCTTTTTCATGATCTTCGGTTTGTAAGTTAAACTTTTGAAAGCCCTTCCATACTTCAAAATTGTAAAATTATTTAATCAGTGTTTCTTATAATAGTTTACATCATCCTGTCACAATTTCAGTTTCACAATTTCATTGTATATCTTTGATACATCTTTATTTTGGTATATTATAGCATCATTTTGTTCATAGAGTAAAATCTATCACATATTTGAGATTGTTTACAGATTTCTCATTTTCTCTCTAGTGGCTTTTTTTGGTTAATGTTAATATATGTTTTAGAAAATATCAGCTCCTTTATTCATCTATTACTTTTTTATCCTGAATATTTCCTGATTCTTCATATATGATGAATTTCCAGAAAAAAACTGTAATTTTATCAATTTCAGAAAAGATTATTTTAATTGAGATAAATTTCAAAATATTGATAATTTTGAAGGAATTGACACTGTAAATGTTTAGGGTGTTAACTCATAAGCATTATTTAATTAGTGTGTTTTAACTCTGGCACAGAATGATAAGATGTCTCCTCAAATGGTATCCATATTCTAATATTTACACTTGTACTTCCATGTCATTTATCATGAGTAGGACTTTTAACTTGCTTCTAACAAATTGAAAATGCTGCAGATGGTAAGATGGCACTTCCATGATTATGTTACATAAAATTGTAGATTCCTGCCAGAAGACCCTCTCCCTTGCTGGCTTGGACAGAGTAAATTGTACTTTGCAATACACTATTTATAGGTCCATATTGAAGGAGCTAAGTGTAACCTCTGGCTGACAGCCAGCAAGAAACTGAGGCCCTTAGTCTCAAGGCATCAAGGAACTAAATTCTGTTAGTACCAAGTGACTGTCAAAGAGTATTCTTCCTCAGTCAAGCCTTGCCATGAAACTACAACCCAGGCCAACATATGGGTTACAGTTTTATGAAGCAGAAGGCCCAATGAAGCCAGTTGAGACACTTGATCCATAGAAACTGTGAAATAATAAATAAGTGTTGTTTTGAATCACTAAGTTTGTGATCATTTCTGATCATTTGTTACGCAATACCAGTTAATTAATATACAACTTAAAATAGCACAGGTTTCTTGTTTTTTTCACATGGCTATTGACATTTTATTAATAATATGAATTTTATTTTCTGATCTATTAATATGGTAAATTTTCTTAGCCCATGTAACACTGAAGCATAACTGTATCCCAGAACAGAGAAAAACCTTATTTACATAATATATACATATACTGAATATACTAATGAATTATATAAGCCAGTATTGTAGATTTTTACATTTGCATTTTACAGTTAAATTTATTTGTAAGTTTTACTCTTCTTTTTAACTTTCTAAATCTGGTATTAATGCTGGATTGGCTAATTAAAATGGTAAGTGTGAAAGTTTCTTTTTAATCTTAAAACGACATTATATATTGTTTCCCTCACTACCATTTGACAAAGTTATGCAACCTCCCCAAAACAAATTCATCAAAAACTGAGACAATAATCTTCGTAGACCTATTTACTGATTACTCAGCATGTTTGGCATTTAGTAAATGTTGGTTAATTTCGTTAATAATACAATCCATATAGTTTTGCCAGTTTCTGCGAAGGTATTTAACTGTTTAGGTTTTATGTTGTACTAGCATTTTGAAAATTGGTAGTTTATATTTTGTCTTATGTTTCAAATTATTAGCATGACTTTTACAAAGCATTTTTTTTTAACATTTTCAGTTTCCTCTGCATATTCTTTAACTTTTCTTGTTTCTCTTTCAGTGCATGAATGGCTTCTCCCTGTTTTAATTTCGTGGACTATATTCTTTCTACATATGTTTATTTTTATATATTTATTATTTTATTTATTATTTCCTAATTTATTTTTTCTTCTTTTATATACTTTACTTTCATATTGTATTTAAATTCTTAAAGGATTCATAGATGATTGATTTGATTTGATTCTCTTCTTTAGTATGGAAACAGTTAAATTTAATTTTTTACTCTAAGAACAATTTTAGGAATATGTAATGTTTCCATTAACACAATAAAATATTTTCTAAACATTTAGAAATTTTGGGTGTAATTTTCATTTGGATACCAACGTTATTTTCAATCAGTTTTCTTCTGGTGTATTTCTTTTCATTTCCAATTTATTTGGCTTTCTCTTTTGTTATTTTTACTACTGTCATATATTTGGTTAGCAATGTGGCCTGTACTATTTGATACTCTTTGAAATTTTTTTGAGATTTATTTTGCAGAGTAACATATAGTCAACATTTAGAAATGTCCTATGAGGATTTTACAGGGAGTTTAGAATTTGATGTAAAGATTAAAATTTGATAGGATTTGACAAGAAATACAGAACTCAAGATATTTGGCCCTACATTATTAGTCAAATATTTTATTCTTCAACATCCCTTTTTACTTTGCTTGCCTTTTCTAACATGAACTAACAGAGAAAAATTACATTTTTCTATTTCCATTGTATTTATGCTGAGTTTGTTTTTATAGTTCCTATATTTTAAGACAATAATTTAGTTTTTAAGGATTCACGTTATTTCAGTCCTAACTTTGGAATGTATTATTTATAATTTTATGTTACTCTCTTTGTTTTATTTAATGATTTTTTTTTCTTGAATGCAAACTTAGCTAATGTTAGTATCTTGAACTAGGCTTTACCTCGCTAATGCTTGTCTAGCAATTTTTACTTGTTTTCCACTAACCTTAGTATATTTTCAAACCTGAGTCAATATATAGAGTAGTGATGAGTATCTAAGTAACTACACAGACCCAATGAGGCCAATGTGTTCTCCAGCTATCCTCTCAATGTTCCAAGAATGGCAGTTCTTATGGCAATTAGATTAAAGAGACGAACAATTATGGGTCTCCCTGTGGTATAATTCTATCAGGATTAGTACTTATGGGAATGTGAAGCACATTGTAGTAGTGAGATCAGCATTATTTTAAGCACTAAAATGCAACTTACCGAGGCTAAATAACCCAAATAATAGCATCCACAGAACATCCTTGGTTTTGAGGGTTAGCAAATGTTGTCAGTGTCTGGCTACGTAACTTATTCTGTAGAATCACAAATATAAATGTATTACTAAGAAGAATGTCTTAGGGCATAGATGTTAAAGAAATTGATTTTACACCCTTTACATCTTGCATAATGTTTTATTAGACTTCTGACTTTTTGATGTGGTATGGTCTTAATCTAATCAAAGTGGTTGTTACCTTAAAATATAAAAAGCTAAACATAGACTTTTTTTTTTCTTTTTCTTTCCCTCCCCCCAACCCGCTCTCCCTTTTTCTCAAACTTTGCAGAAGAACATATGTAATGTTGCTTAGGTCACAGATGATCCTAAACTAGAAACCACTTTTATGATTAAGAAACTATGGTGGATTGGAGCAGTGTAATTCAAGGGGCATTATGTCATTGTCTTTTTGACCTAAAAACGAGCCTGGCCCAATACTTATCTTGATATGGCTTTCCTGGATTATGTGCAAATGAAATATTAGCTCTTCTTTCTTGGTTCAGGTGAGGATGCTCAGTTCCTCCATAGACAGATATGTTCCACTTGGACCTGTTTCTGAGGGCTGGAGGATGACCAAAATGAGATTAGGAGTAGCAAATGCAAATCTAATCTCTGCCTGATGTCTAGTCCATGGCCCAATGTCCCAGCTGTGGTATTTCTCAGGCCTCATTCACAGCTTCACTCCCTCAATTGGTTTTAGGAAACTCTCTGTGAATATAAAGCCAGCCAATGACCTGGAAACATAACATAAGCAACCTTCTTTAAATTCTACTTTTCAGCCTAACATTATTGTGAAGTTTATTCATGCTGATATATATAGCTCCGGTAAATTTATGTTCATAGTTTTATAGTATTCTGCTGTTTGACTATACTATAACGTTTTTAGATAGTCTTTTGTTGGCTGAACTTTTAGGTTGTTTATTGTTATAAAATTAGTATCTCTATGAATATTTTGCACAGCTCCCTATAAAAAGGTAAAAGGGCTTTTTTGTTATTTACTTTTATGGGTATTGCTGGATTACATTATTTGTGCATTACTTAATGAATATTTCCAAATGTTCCTAAGCAATTTTTAGTGCTGGGTATTGGTCCCAGGACCTTCCTTAGATACCAAAATTTGAAAATGCTCAAGTCGTTTATATAAAATGGTGTAATATTTGCATATTGCCTTTGCCCACCCTCCCTTATACTTTGTCGTTTCTAAATTTCTTATAGTACGGATTGCAATGTAAATGCTATATAAATACTTGCTGCACTGTATTGTTTTTATTTGTATTTTAATGTTGCATTTTTACATTCTTTTTTACTGAATATTTGTGATACATAGTTGTTCGAATTTGTGGATGCAGATCCCACAGATATGGAGAGTTTACTCTACTTTGTCTTCCCCGACTTACTAAAGTTTCCTAATTAAATGTGTGGAAAATGTTTTAAAAAATAAAAGCCCATGGTAATTGAACGTCTGCTATATGTAAAGGTCCATGAATGGAGTAACTAAGTCTTCAGTAATTCTATTCTCTGAATTCTCCCTGCTTAATACGTACTGTGCTTGTACATAGTAGGTGTAATGCTTGTTGCTCAATAAGTATTTTTCAATTCAACAACTGAACAAATGAGTGATTATGGTTGCCTACTATCACCTAGTCTAAAGTAAAAGCTTGTCAGCCTTGAATAGGGAGAAGACCTTTGGGTTTGGTTTCTAACTTATTCTTTTAAGTGTACTCAGTAACAATTGCGTGCTTTTATGTCCAAATACCTGTGCTAGGAGCTAAATATACACATACAATGCAGCCAAAAAGCTTTACCTTTAGGAATTACTATTTTTTTTTTGAAAGGAAGTTTTGTGTGAAGTTTTAGCCACTCCATTCAAAAATAGAAGTGATTTCACTCTCTGTTGTGTTAAAAGACAAAGTTACAAAATTTGAGAGTGTGCTTTTTGGAGTAGATTAAACGACAAGAGCTGTCAATCATCGACAAGAGCAATTTACCATTGACCTACTGTACCTGAGAGCCAATTAAGAATTATCCCTTGTAGAACTTGGCATGGTGGCAGGTGCCTGCAATTTCAGCTCTTGGGAGGCCAGGGTAAGAGGATCACTTGAGCCCAGGGATTTGAATCAGGTTACACAACATAGCAAGACCCTGTCTCTATTTTTTTAATCCCTTAAGAAAGGAAGGATATTCAGATATGCTACCATTTTGTTTACAGTAAAGGCATTATGTACAAAATATACAAATAGGAGAGATGTTAGAAGATTAAATATCAAGCCTCCTTGAAGCTACTCAGAAAGAAAACCTAGAAAAAACCTGTGGGTAACTTGGATAGCCAAGAGAGAACTCTGGCTGGGAGAATAAGTTTTGCAGAACAAAACTTGTTGTTTAAACTTATTAAATTTAAAGACAGATATATTTTAAAATATTTTTATATGTTTAAAATAATTTCTGAATGTGGGTTATTACACAGACAAGAATATACATTTAAACTGTATTTGCATAAATGCCAGAAATTTTAGTTTAAAAAAGTGTGCAAGTTAGTAACAGTATTTGTAAATAAATTATTGGTCAGTATTTATTTACACATTGGAAGAAAACTAAGAGCAACAATAAATTATAAAGACTAAAAAAGATATATACTTGGACATATACTATGATACATACTATTTAGATGCATTAGATAATATCATAACACAGCTCCCTTTCATGTTGTCTTTCTTTATACTTGAGCCTTTTGTCCCAATTATTTAATTGAACCTAAAATTTTAAAGTTCTCTGAGAATAAGTCTTTAACAAACAGCAGGATTCACTATTTTTATTTCAGTAAGAGCAATAGCAGAATTGTCCATTTTACCAAAAATACAATATATGTCCTAGGTAGCTTGCCAAATATCCTATCTATGTCTCTTAAAATGACTTCCACTCTTGTGTCTGACATGAGGGCCTTCGTGATTGTTAGTTTTCAGTAGGAAAGTAAATTTGACCAAATGTTGGAAGGCCTCAAATTTGCGTTAATATAATTTAATTAATTTTAAAATACTTTGCTTACATCTACTGTTCTATACAAAATTATATAAGAGACACAAGTAAATGAGACACACATTTCTGTCCTTAAAGCTTCCAAACTAGAAAGATATGTCAGACTATATGGTACATAAGTCTCAAACATTTTTATTAAGAGACACCACTGGCAAAAGTGGTTATTTTTTTTTTTATTTTTGAGACAGGGTTGCACCCTGTTGCCCCAGGCTGGAATGCAGTGGTGTGATCATTGCAACTTCGACCTTCCCCCAGCTCAATCAATTCTCCCACTTCAGCCTCCTGAGTAGCTGGGACTATAGGCACATGTTAACATATCTGGCTAATTTTTGTACTGTTTGTAGAGACAGGGCTTCCCCACGTTGCCCAGGCTGGTCTTGAATTGCTGCACTTAAGCAATCTGCCTGCCTCATCCTCCCAAAGTTCTGAAATTACAGGTGTGAGCCATGGCATCCAGCAAAAGTGACTGATACTATTTCTCGAACAAAAGAAATCACAGATATCGTGCAGAAATGGAAATCTCGGTTGGGTCCCAAAAAGTGGATAAAGTTTTCACTAAAACTGATGAGAATAGGAAGGGCCTGTTAAAGAGGGGAAAAATAGAAACAAAGCTGAATTGAGGAAGTGAATGCAGGAGTGTTCACTGAGCATCAAAGAGTACCACACAGATCACATGGGCAAGAAAAGGCAACAAGTGTAGGGCTATATCATCAAAACTGGGGATATTAATTAGATATTATTTGAGCCTTTGAAATGAATTAGGGTGCAAATCAATATTTTTCACTATGAAGCCGTGTGATAGGCCATTTACTTGGGGAAAGTTATTCTTTAAATTTGTTGGAAATAGTTTTAATGTGTTTACATTATTGAATACAATTCAGCTATTAACATTTTTATTTTATTTTATATTTTTAAAAAACTATATGATTATTTAATTCAGCAGTATCACCCCCCTCATTTATTCACGCATTAGACAATTGCTGAGATTCTATGCACCAGACATTGCTCTAAGATGTGTAAGAAAAACTCGTATTTCTGAATAGATTACAATCTATTGGAAGCAAAAGATAAAATAAAAAGAAAGGAATTCAATATCTCCAAAATATCAAACATTTCAGAGATGCTCCAGACATAAAATGCAAAATCTTATGGGACTTTAAATAAATTAAAAGTCACTTCTAACACCATCTGATGATTCATTTCACAGCTACGTTCTACTGCGTAGTGAGGAACAAGTCTTACCCCTAGCTCAAGCAGAATTTGTTAAAATAATTTTAAAAAATTAAAATATCTTAGTGAGTTCGGAAGAATCAATTTTTTTTGAACTTTTATTTTCGGAAAGTACATGCACAATTTTGTTGCATGAGTATATTGCATGATGCTAGGATCAGTGGTACAATCAACCTGTCACTCAGGTAGTGAGCATAGTACCCAATAGGGAGTTTTTCAAACATTATCCCCTCCTTCGCTTTCCTCTCTAGTAGTCCCCAGTATCTGTTGTGTCCAAATTTTTGTCCATGTGTACCCAATGATTAGCTCCAACTTATAAGTGAGAACAGGCAGTATTTAGTTTTGTTTCTGTGTTAATTCACTTAGGATAATGGCCCACAGCTGCATCCAAGTTGCTGCAAAGGACATGACTTTGTTCCTTTTTTATGGCTGTGTAGCATTCCATGGAATATATTTACCACATTTTCTTTACCAACCCACACTGTTGATGGGCTGTTAGGTTAATTCTATGTCTTTGCTATCATGAATAGTGTTATGATGAAAATATGGGTGCATGTGCCTTTTTGGTAGAAAAATTTATTTTCCTTTGGGTATATACCCAGTAATGGATTTGCTGGTTGAATGGTAGTTTTACTTTTAGTTCTCTGAGAAATCTCCAAACTGCTATCCACAATGGTTGAACTAATTTACATTCCCACCAACAGTATATGAGCATTCCCTTTTCTCCACAGCCTCACCAGCATCTGTTGTTTACTGACTTTTAATAATAGCCAGTCTGATGGGTGTGAGATGGCATTTCATTGTGGTTTTGATTTGGATTTATCTGATAATTAGTGATGTTGAAGATTTTTTCACGTTTGTTTGCCACTTGTATGTCTTCTTTTTAGTAGTGCCTGGTCATATTTTCTTCTCACTTTTTAATGAGGTTGTTTTTGCTTGTTAACTTGCTCAAATTCCTTAGAGAATCTGGGTATCAGGCCTTTGTCTGATGCACAGTTTGCAAATATAAGCTCTCATTCTGTAGGTTGTCTGCTTATATTGTTGACAGTTTCTGTTACTGTGTAGATGCTCTTTGGTTTAACTAGGTCCTGTATCAAATTCTGATTTTTCTGGCAATTGCTTTTTTTGTTTTAATTATACTTTAGGTTCTGGGGTACATGTGTAGATCATGCAGGGTTTTTGCATAGGTACTTATATGTCAAGGTGGTTTGCTATCTCCATTCCCTTGTGACCTATATCTGGCATTTCTCCCCATGTTATCCCTCCCCACTGCCCCACCCCTCACTGTAGGTCCCCTGGTTCCCCTCAACAGACTGCAGTGTGTGATGCTCCCCTCCCTTGTGTCCATATGTTCTCATTGTTCAACACCCACCTATGAGTGAGAACATGTGGTATTTGATTTTCTGTTCTTGTGTCAGTTTGCTAAGAATGATGATTTCCAGGTACATCCACGTCCCTACAAAGAACATGAACTTATTGTTTTTTATGGCTGCATAATATTCCATGGTGTATATGTGCCACATTTTCCCTGTCCAGTCTATCACTGATGGGCATTTGGGTTGGTTCCAGGTCTTTGCTATTGTGAACAGTGCGGCCATGAACATACATGTGCAAGTGTCTTTATAATAGAGTGATTTATACTCCTTTGGGTATATACCCAGTAGTGGGATTGCTGGGTCAAATGGAATTTCTATTTCTAGGCCCTTGAGGAATGGCCACTGTCTTCCACAATGGCTGAACTAGTTTACACTCCCACCAACAGTGTAAAAGTGTTCCTATTTCAACACATCCTCTCCAGCATCTGTTGTCTCCAGATTTTTTGATGATTGCCATTCTAACTGGCAAGAGATGGTATATCAATGTGGTTTTGGGTTTGCATTTCTTTAATGACCAGTGATGATGAGCATTATTTCATATGTTTCTTGGCCTTATATATGTCTTCTTTTGAAAAAGGTCTGTTCCTATTCTTTGCCCACTTTTGAATGGGCTTGTTTTTTTCTTGTAAATCTGTTTTAGTTCTTTTAGATTCTGGATATTAGCCCTTCGTGAGATCGGTAGATTCCAAAAATTTTTTCCCATTCTGTTAGATGCCAGTTCACTATAATGATTGTTTCTTTTGCTGTACAGAAGCTCTGGAGTTAAATTAGTTCCCATCTGTCTATTTTGGCTTTTGTTGCCAATGCTTTTGGTGTTTTAGTTATGAAGTCCTTGCCTATGCCTATGTCCTGAATGGTTTTGCCTAGGTTTTCTTCTAGGGTTTTTATGGTGTTAGGTCTTATGTTTAAGTCTTTAATCCATCTGGAGTTAATTTTAGTGTAAGGTGTCAGGAGGGGTTCCAGTTTCTGCTTGCACTTGGCTAGTCAGTTTTCCCAACACCATTTATTAAACAGGGAATCGTTTCCCCATTGCTTGTTTTTGTCATGTTTGTCAAAGATCAGATGGTTGTAGATG